>JAHBCN010002059.1:0-100219 GCA_019359885.1 Listronotus oregonensis
TTTTTAGTTTTTTTTTCCCTTACCAAAAGAAAAATAAAGCTTCCCCAAAAGAGCTTCGAACTTTTATTTTGTTCAATTTTCCTACTTTTTTTTTACACGTACCACTTAGCAAGACGTAAATATTCCACGTACCACTACGTGGTGGGAATGTAATGTCACATGCAAGTTAAAAGGCTGCATTATTTCTAAATTTTTTATTTTAATAAATTATTTGCAGTTTTAATTTTCAAACATTAAAACCTTACAACACATACCAAAAAATAAAAAATGAGCTCGGCGATTTAAAGTCAACATGGCCATACCTGGTTTAATTTTGCTCAGTCTCAAACGGAGATCATCTTCAACACTTCTGACTCTATTCTAATGGTTATTCTTAATACACACAAGTAAAAAAAATAATGTCTTATATAGGTAAGTTGTCGTAAAAGGCAATAAAAATGTAATTGCTTCTTTAGCTCATTCTAAATAGCCTGACATAATTGAAAAGGTTTGCTTTAATTCCAAGTCACAGTAATGTTATAAAACTGATTCTTTTTTCTTGCAGTAAAGTTTTTAGGCAGCTTTTTAATGCCATTAAAACGCTTGGATCCAGAAATACATTTTGAGCTCTTTAAAAAAGTATTTATTATCTGTTTAAATCAAACCAACACACCGTTGGAAACAATAAAACTTTTTTCTGGTCGTCTAAATAGGTTTTTTTCCGGCGCGGCGTCCACAAGTTGGAAAACGCTGCTCTAGACTCAAACTGCTACTTTTTAAGATATTTTCTTCCCCCGCAAATATTTTTGTTTTGTAATAATAAAAAGCTTTTTACATTACCCCAGATAATCACACTATGTACGTTGCCTAGACATAAAATAAAAAAAAAACTTACTGGTAAAATATAAAATTTACCGCTGGTCTATTTTAATATCTTTTTTAGTTATCGTATGTAATAAAACTGATAGATATTCCCCATTTAAATAACATCTTTTTCAATTCTAATGCAGTACATAATCAACACTCAAGTAGATTGCAACAATCTTGTATCGCACGAAGTTTGTAGCCATTGCCAAGTAAAATAGACTGCAGCGGAATCTCTTGAGATGTGACCGGAAACTCCAAAGGTTTCTGTTTGTCTCATTAGGAAGTCAAAGACCGAGTTAAATTTATTGGAGTTGGTTAATGGATAAGAGTTACACAGAATATTTACTGTTTCAGCCTTATACTAAGAAAGGGATATGGTAGGTATATTTTTTATTTATAGCGATTATATTTATTAGAAATTTAAGAAACAACATAACCCATAATCGACACATACCGACAGGGTATCAATTTAAAAACTCTTTAGGTGTTTTAACATTTTTTATTTGTAAAATCGGTTGACGGTAGATAATAAAATACGAACCAACTTTCGAATCTATAAAAAACCTTTTTTTATAGATTTAAAAAATCCACCTAATATGTTTTAAAAAAATAACACCCAATATGGTAAAATTGCCAGAGCTAGTAGGTAATGTGTAGGTAATAGTAAGAACAGGAAGAAATAAAAATTAAAAAATAGACGCACTTTTCAGGTACCTGTGGCAGGAAATGAATTCAATAAAAGACAGTTTAATTTTTTAAGGAATTTTTTTAAATCTTACAGCTATATTTACTAAGATAATTTAAATGTTAATCATTTTTAAACTGTTTTAACGAACAATTATAAAAAGGGGTCAGCTAAGGTTTTTACGGTAAAGGCCGAAAAACGTGTTTTTTCCAATTAACCAATACAAATTTAAATGTGGTAAATTTCTAAAAAAATTAAATTTACTTATCATTTGGAAGACATAACTTTGAGATTATTATCTTTTTTCATCAAAACAGGTTTATTTAGTAATATACAGGGTATTGCAAAATTCAGTACAAATACTTTAAAGACTTATTTCTGGGGTAAAAATAAAGGTACGAACACACTATTAACACGTGTCGTGTTAACACGTGGTAAACGAAAGTCAGAAGACGACACATCAGATATACCGGACACATCTCTATGTTGTGATAAAACGTGTGATGCTGACATTTCGATGGTTTGGACTGTGAAGATAAGGTGTTTAGTATCAGTGCCAGCTTTTTTTTAATCTATTTTCTAATGGTAGACCTACTCGAAGAAATGGATTGGTTGGATAAAGAAAAGGAAATGATAGCCATTACTGCGGCATTGTTCGCGTTACAGACCGAATCGAGAGGGTATTGGGGTTTATCCAATAAACCAACGTAGGCGCGAGTTTGGTGAATTTCATGTTCTGTGGCCCAAAAACTCCATTGACGATGAAAGGTGTAAAACGTACATAAGGATATTTTGTACTTCTTCAATTAATTTTTCTTCCATAATTCAAATAAAGCGGCGAACTAAATACGAGCTGATGCAATAACACTCTGACGAAAATCTGGCCCTCCGGATATTGAAAACACACGTTATGACGTGTTTAAGCGTGTTGTCGGTCTTTAACAACACATCATAACCATATGTACGGCTCTATTTAAAATAACGTGATAGATATTTCTATAACACGTGTTAACACGTGTTAACACGGCACGTGTTAATAATGTGTCCGTACCTTAAGACTTTAAATTTCTGTGTTTAATTTTTTTTTTATTGTAAATAAACATTACTAAAACAAGCAGTCACAGCTTACTACGTTACGTTTTTTCTTTGATATTTAATTGTACGCAATATTGTTCTCCTTTTGCTTAATGGCGATTTTCTCGAAAATCGTTAATTATGTCAAAAAAATGCAAGAGACCATAAATTTTGATTTTTTTATGGCCGACTTGCTGATTTAGCTTATTTTAAAACATTTAAGCGTACACATATAATTTTGGTCATCAACATATAGTGCTTACCCCCCTAATCTCCCCCCTAAAATTTAGTGTTGGTCTTTTTAAAGACAAAAAATTAATACACCATCTAAAGTTTTCGTAAAATAATGGATTATTTTTACTCAACTTACGAATTTCTATTTGTACTGAATTTTGAGACATCCTGTATACCGTTAAAATTATACAGGTCAGCTTAAATACTTGTCGTTTTCGTTCCGCTTCTGTTAATATTCCCACTGGCAACTTAAACTTGTGGCGTATAATGTAACCATTTATAAACGATGCGCCGTCACAGCTTGCAGTTCAGTTAACGTTTTTGTTGTCGTTTGACTTGGCCAATTTTTATATTTTGGCGAAGGCCGTTTGCTGATGTTCGTGATCGACCAATAAAATTGCTTCTCTTATTGACGTAACGCATTAGTTATAATATATAATATTTAAACCAAAGAATACATACACGTCAACTAAAGGTAAAACCGCTTAGTGACCAGTAATAATATTGACTATACCAGTCAAAAACTTTAAATTAAAAGTTCGGAACGCCAATATTAAGTTTATTAACAATTAACAGCAGGGGCAACAGCACCGTCAACAGCTCGGTAACGGCAAGGGTCAACGGCAACGCAACGAAAGGTCACATATATAATCGCTAGTAATAGTGTCAAATACAACTGGTCACCTTAAGGTTTTAATTTTATTTTTTTTTTCAAAACGCCCTTACAGCGGTATGTGTTCGTGTTACTAGCAATTACATACGTACTTAAAATAAAACTTATATTTTTTTTAATGCCTCAGACTTACATGTATATGAAACTGCATATACCTACCTAGAGGCAGTCTTGCCGCTCGCCCGTGTGCACAGCGTGCAATAGAGAAAAAGCGCGATAACTTTTCTCTGTTGCTCCGCATGCTGACGGTCAGTGGAAAAGGATACATACCTTTTCCTACCTACAAAAACGTAGTCAGGTACAGGCAGGAGGGGGGGAAATTTTAATTATTATTTATTTGCCCGGGTATCTGTATAAATTTTTATTTTTAGGTAAATTTTAATGATATTATTGGTATTTCCTTGTCTGTTCCTTCCTAAACAAAATCTGTATACCGATTTTTTTTCTCGTTTATATGCTTGTTTGTGCCGACCGGCAGGACTGTCTCTAGTAGGCACATGCAACTGACCAACTATATTAATAAATATCATATGTACAAGCTAAACCTTTGAGCATATACCTTCTAGAGGAAGCGTTGGCGCGATAAGCCTACAACCTTTCTCTCTGGCTCTGCGTGCTGATTACAGTGGATATATGCATGAAGGTTGTAAAACTAACCAAGTTTATTAAATGTTGTATGTATAAGCTTACCCTTTAGGTATATAACCTATTAAAGAAACCCTTTACGCGATAATTTAGCAACCTTTCTCTCTCGCTCTGCGTGCAATCGCGTCAAGGCTGCCTCTAATAGTTATATGCTCCAAGAGCTAACTAACGGTCTGCCGCAGTGTGAGTGTGTGTGTGTATTCTTAGTATACTTGCTCTACGACTATCGCCGAAGTCTGTTAAAATTTATAACACTAGGCTATAAGGTAAACCACCACTTGGTAGGCGCTCAACCATTTGGATTCGTAAGAGCCTAGCATAAATTTGAAATAAATATCTCTCTATTGATGAGATTTATACCTTAAACAATATTGGTAACTACATTTGTTGATGTTTTATTAAACAGAAAGATAAAATCGCAAATTACTTAAAAATAGGCCAGTTTAAATAAGTTGTGCAGTGTATTTTTTTTCTAAAATACTAAAAGTAAAAGAGTAACGCTTTCTCGCAGTTCTCAGAAGGACCGTAAAATGATTAAATTTTTTAAGTTATGGTGGCAATAAAATAATTTATTTTCTATCAATAATTATAAAAATATATGACATAAGATTTAACTGGTAAAAAGAACTTTGTTGTTAAAAATGATTTTTTTACAATTTGAAGTTCATAAAAAAACATTATTGAAATTCAGTTATTTTAGGTTCGTTAGGATTATAAGCTCCATAATGTAATTATTTTTATTTTTGTTTCTAAAAACAGAACAAATCTACAAGAGAATGTATTTAAAAGCGAAAGAAAATTAATCACAATAACAATATTTTGTCGGGTTTAACAAGTTAAAAGCTACCATCCACAAAATAATTAAATTCAAAAGTTAGAAAATGTAAATGTTGGCCTTTTAGTAATTGAGATATATGAAGGACCCCAGAAACACAAAAAGGTTATTACATTACAAAAGCTGTTTTAAAATAAAGGAATTTTCAATTTTCGTTTTGTTGCTTTGTTGTTTTAAACCATTTTCCATTAAAATTGTTTACTTTCATTCTCTTCCTTGTTGTTATTGTTTTGGGTTTTGATCTAGTGCTATATATTTCTCGGATACAATTATCTTTTTAGGTCAATTTACATACTTTTAGGACAGTATGGATTGAATATTATTAAAGTATCTACTGCCATTACTTTAAATATAATTAAGAGTTAGGAGCCATTAAATTATTAAGGCGCTACTAATAATACGGTTACAAGATGTCAAGCTGTTCCTTCTTATAATCTTTTTTAAATTTAAAAGATTCTCAGGTTAAAACTTCCTGATTCTCGTTTCCTTCCTTTGAACCAGCAGCAGTGAGGTTACGGTGTACCATTATATTTTATAGTAATCCTATTCACTAGCAAGTATAAATATATGTAAGTTTTTATATGTATTAGTTGGTGTGTGCTTTAAAAACCCAAAAAAAAAATCCGATTTGAATAAAATTTATTTTTGCTAGTTATAAGTATAGTAGGTTCGGATTAAAATCCTGCATCATGTTTTGTTAGCCCTGGCTTCAAAAGCAGTACCACCCACCCATATGTCTAACAGTTAGAGCACAGCAGGCCTAGCCACTAGTCAGAAATACTTTCACCCGAGGTACACAGAAAAAACACTATAAAATATTAAATAATAAGGCTTTGTTGTTTGATTTTTTATTTATCCAATAAAAGTTAAAGTTTATTTAATTAATTATGTTTAGGACAATTGAGGAGAAATAATTGATGCTATTACAAGTATTATATTCAGACCATATCAAAATAGTATTAGGTTAAAATATCTTGTTATTATGTAAATGATTCTATATCTTTAAAACTAAGGAAAATCTGTACTTCCTTCAAAATCACAGAAATTATTGTGTTTAAAGCTTATGTAATCCAGGAAAAATTAGCAATGTTTATTGCAATGGAAACTTAACTTGGGTTAAATTAAAAGTGTCGTACGGTGAATACCAATATTCCCTTCGCCTTAAACAATACTGTGATTGGAACAATATCGTGATCATTATTTCAATGCGGCGTATATTCAATTTAACGATAGCTAAAATTAAAAACACGGTCCCACCTTCATATCGGTATTCGGCAACTTCGGCGCTGGCTGAACTGAACGACAACAGGTTCAGGGTTCAACTCAATGGTTAAATGTCAATGCTTGTGTAGATCCTAATTATTCTGTCTTTAGTAAGTATACCTATTAATGAAATGAATAACTTGCTGGTTTCGTGGGAGTTGAACTCCTTGATACAAGTATTTGCAGGTAGGTTAAATTATACGATATTTTTCCTTAAGTCTTGTTGTATAAAATAACGATAAACGATAGCAATCTGGCTATCTCGATGGCTATCTAAAAGATTTTTCCTAATGATATATTTGTATACAAATTTTTAGAAATAAGGTTTTTTTCTACTTTTATTTAAAAAAAGCCTTTATTATGATGGATGAGCTGGGTTAGGGTAAAGACAAGTACTAACTGTTACCATCCAGAAACTTTTTTTTTGGAAATCAATACTAAAAATGTTTCCTATGTGGTGCAAGGATATTTTAATGTAATTATTATATTTTTAGATAGAGGGATAAATCTACATGAGAAAGAATTAGACATTGTAATTCTATCAAGGGACTTGCAAATACATTTTAAGGATTGTTTAGAAAAATACATTTAGGAGGAAAAAAAATACATCAAATCTCGATACATGTGCTTTTGAAGGTACCTGCTGATGATTTAACATTTGGTTTAACGGTAAGTGTTTTACTTATTATATAGGATGGTCCAATTTATTTTTAAAAACCTGTTTGATGAGATGAAAGGCTTATGTTGGTCTTAATCAAACCGCTTAAAAAGTATATTTCGTTTTAGGACATGCACGCAGCCAAGACTCCCTGCACTGTAGCAGAGACCCCGTGTACTGTGACAGAGATTCCTTATTCTGTGGCAAAGGCTCCAGGTACATAAAGTAGTACTGTAAGCCTTAGGTCAGCAAGTCCCTTGGCATCTACAAGATCAGCAACTTCCTAAGACGACGTCACCAATGAGTACATAATTGTCCCCACCGAAAACAGACAGAAGTTCATTTTATGGGGCAGAAAACCTTTGGACGCAAGACTTTCAGAAACAGTTTCCGGAATTCGATTTTAAAACCCTATTAAATGTAGTACAAACTAATATTTCGTCAATAAAACACTCGTATTTAAACAATTAAAGTATTTTATTACAATAAATACTACATCAAATTAAATCAACTGTGGGTTAGGGTTGTCTAAATAAGACTCTACTTAAAGATAAATAATAATAATATTTGTCACAAAAAAAAATTAGATTTATTTTTAATAGAGTTCATATTAATGTAGTATACACCTACTATTTGCTCCAGATTATATCTATTTTAATGAATCGGACTTTTCATTGCATTTAACATAGCCATTAATTAAAAACCAATGAAATTCAATAATTTCTTATGTTAGTTTAATTATGTTTTGATAATGTTTAAATAAGATCACAATTTACTTCAATGATTCTTATGTTTGAACCAATTTCAATGAGATATGCACAAATAAAAGTAAGATATTCATTTATTTAATCACAAATGTCATTCAGCTATTGCAAATACAGTACCCCATTGACTCAATGTGTATCCCACATTCATTCATACTATGAAAGCGTTTTCTGTGTGTAGGTTTAAAGTGAGTGGATATAACACCCTTCCAACGCGACCGATCGGTCTATTGTGGCTCACAACCTTTTATATTTCTCCCACCAGGTCCAGACTCCTAATAAATCTGATAATCCTGTTGGGAAGAAATCCTTTTCACCAAGCGATCTAGCACACATCTCCCCCAATAACCCAAATTGCCCCCCCGCTTTGAAATATGGTGGCCCCCAGTTAGTGCCCAGGCTTTAAAGGGAGGGGAAAACTCTGAACCCGGCCTCGTCCGATTTTCCAAAAATATTCTAGCTTTCCCGATACAAACCGGTTCCTTGAATTTTGGAGGCCATCCCGGGGGGCATCTTACCAACCAGATGTCCCAGCCCGGAGAGCAGGTCGGTCCCCCTTTTTCGCCTCCCAAAGTCCTCCCCTTGTGGGTTTTGGACTTAGACTGGGAGGGCCTGTGGGTGCTGGGGTAATTGGTTGCTGTAGGTATTATGTCAGCATTCCCAGTCTGTCACAGGTCAGGACATTCCTGAGGAGTCTGGTGCTCTTCATATGACATTCCTGCGGTTTGTTACTGACCGCTTGATAGAGTAAGTAGGTTGCCCACGTTGCCTCTCTCTCCAGGTAAATATGCAGAGGAGGCAGTCCTAAGAGTGCTTCTATGGCCGCCGTTGGTGTCGAGCGCAGCGCGCCCGTGATCATTAGGCAGGCCTATCTCTGTAGGCTAGATAGCTTTGCTTGGGTCAGCCGCTGCTGCCCCTTGCGCCACCATGCCACAGAGCCATACGTGATCATTGGTCTTATGACTGTGACGTATAGCCAGTACATCTGTTTTGATTGCAAGTCCCAGGATTTGCCACAGATCCTGCGGTATGTCCAAAAAGATAGGGTCGCCTTAAGGATGAATTTTTCTAGATGCGAATTCCAGCTAAGAGTTCTATCTAGGATCAACCCCAGATATTTAGCTTCTTTCGCAAATGGTAATGTTTCACGTAACAAACTCGTTGTTAAAGTTAACAATAAACTTAACAACAAGCTAAACTAACAATAAGGGAAAAACAAAAAATCCGGGCAACCTAGCCAATTTATTAAATATTTAATGCCAACTGGTTGTCAACGAATAGTTTGGTTTGGAATTTTGCGTTTAAAATCGATTAAGCATAAAAAATGTACAAAAAAGTATTAGTTTGTACAAAAATATGAAAAAAAGTAGGTTTGGCACTCTAACAGAATAAACTTATATATTTTCTTCAAACAACAAGCCGTAGAATAGTGACCAACTGCTTCCTTTTGGTTTGTTAACAGAGTATTTAATATATTTCGTGCTTATTACATTTTATTAATAAACTTATGAAGTATTACATCTGGAAAAGACAAAATATTTGCTTTTTTTGCTAGAAAATTGCTGGTTTTGTTTAATACACATTAAAAAAAATAATTTATATATAGTATTTTATTACTTACTGCCTTATATATCCATCAATTTTTTCCAAAACAAAATAATTACATGTTTTGTTATATTATAAATTATTGCAGTCTATGAGTGTTGATGTTGGATATTAAAAATCTTTTTAGCAAATAGATATCCTTATTATATAATATAAAAAAACAACAATCAAAGATATTATTTTGTTGTCCCTGTCGCTTGTTTTCAAAGGATTTCGTTTCACGTTTAAGAGTCAAACAGTAGTTCGTTTACATGTTAAGGTTTATTTTCCACTATACCTTTTCTTTATTTGAGCATTTTACTGGTAAAAGTTTTTGCCGCATTTGTCTAAAACAACGCATTAGAAAGAATTCTAAATGGATGTAAAAAAAATGCAGCTTAAGTGACGTATTGCACTAACCTGTTGTTAGTTTGGATACGTTTATTAACCAGATCTGTGAAGTCATTTGATTTTTTGTTGCCCAGAAAGGTTTCTATGGATAATCTGAGTAGCTTACCAGTGACGAAGTTTTTTTCGCGCTTCAGAGCTTGGTCTGCTCTAAAAATCTGAACGATAAAAAATAACAATTAATATTTATGGTACTTTTTATCACAGAAACATTGTCAAATCGAACAAAACGCTTTTGAGCTACTTCAAACATTATACATGCTTGACTGAAAACACACTTTAACGTGCGTGTAAAAATTATTATATGCATATGCGCTGTTTCTAAAACCAAGAACATCTTTTTATTGCAATGAAAAATTCTTTGATCAAGTTTTACACCCTGGAGTACGTTTGACGAGGATCTCGAACGAGGTATTAGGGCAAATCGGACATATACCACGTCGAGTCTCTAGCTGTTCTTTTTTAGTAGAGTAGGAATTAGTAGAGCTTTGGACACGTCACTAAACTAAGAAAAGAGGAAGATTTTCTAGGTTAATTTTTTAGAAAAAAACGTAATAAATTTAAAATAATAAGAATATGAAATGAAGTATATTTGGTAAAAACAAGGAATGTAGTTTTTTTTATCTTTTAAATTTCACCGGATTGGCAATGATTGGAATTTCAAATATTTTCTTTTTTTTTTAATTTTTTGGAAAAAATATTTAATTTCAGTACATAACAGTAGATGCAAAACAACCTAGGTATAGTATTATATTATTTTAGGAAAAGTTATCAAACATGTTTAAAACATGTGACTATTTCGGTTAGGAATATTTTTTTATAGCTTTTAACCATATATTTTTCATAAAAAGGTATTCTTTTCTAGCGATATGTTTCTTTTTGTTTAATTTAAACATAATAAATATTTTTTAACTTTGCATTCAAAAGACATAAATGGCCCTTACGGCCATTTATGTCTTTTGAATGTAAAGTTAAAAGATACCCATATTGATTCTGTTTTTGGTTTGCATTATGGAGGGTAGAGGGAAAAAATATTTTTAAGATAAAAAACTGTCCGCCAAAATGCGTTAAAATTAGGGTGGCGCTGCAGTAGCAGCGGGATAAATTTTAAAAAGAGAGCCAAAAGTAATTAGAATAGGATAGAGAAATAAACAAGGACGAAAGAACTTTCGTTTCATTTTATAAATATAAATAATCATTGTATTTCATTATAAAAAAAATATTTTTCATCTTTATTTTACATCCACTCCTACAACTTTTTATGACACAAACTTTGCCCATGATTATTTAAGAAGTATTTTACAAGTAAACACTCACACTTTTTACAAACCTTCACCTTTTTAACAGCAGCCATTTATTTTTGCATATATTTACTTTATTTCCTAATTTGGCAAACTTCAATTTGTTAACAACTGCTATTTTCATACCATACCCTTTGTCTATGCCAGCTCCACCTATTTACTGTTTACAGCTAGGCACTTTTTTAATTCGTCTCCCATATAAGTTATTTCTTCTTCCCTTTACCCTCCATAGATTGCATGTTAAATTTGCCTGAATTACTCTTTTACTCAAGGAACAATTTACCCATTACACCCTTCTACTGTTATTACCAACTTTAAAGATAAGAAGGGGTGATTTTCGCTTTTAGATCTGATAAAGTACTTTCTTACACGAAGTTCCCTTTTTATATTGGCTAAAATAAATGCCATAATTATAGTGTGGTGTATATAAGGTGGTAAAGATAAGCTACCCCTCCATTATCTACGTAATCCGTCTTGAATGACAGGTATTGCAATTAATGGACTGCACGTAAGGGGTTAATTCTAGACTATGGGTGTCTAACCTTTTGTTAAAAGGAAAATTCTTTAATGGATCTTTTACGCTTTTTTTAAAGGAGAATTTTTTCCCCACTTATCATTGTGTTAATACAATACCAACAAAATATCGATGTCTTTTATTATCCCAGTCTGTAGGTCATTTTTATGACTTTAGTTTGTAACTGGTTGAAAGGTGTTAGAAAATGTAGAGGGTGATTACTGGAATATGACTATATAGTTTTATACTCGAAAAGGGTAAAAAAATGATAAATACGTGTTTTTTGCTTGTTTTTTTATTTTTTTATTCAACATTGTTTATTTAAGTAAAAAAAAAACTTTTTTTTAATATTATTGTTTATAATTAATTAAGAAATGAATTAAAATATATAATGTCATAAATACCAAATAACAATATTCTAAAGTTATCGGCAAGCGCCATTGTTAATTTTAGAGGGGTATATTCATAATGTTTTTTTTTTAAATATTTAAAAAACCTATAATTTGAGTCTGGTTAAAATTGATTTGGTCAATTTGTTTATAAAAAATGCAAAAAACGTTAAAATTGCCATTACTTTAAATGTTGATAATTATTAAAAAAATATTTTTTTATCATTGCAGCTGTCTTCACGACCAGTGGGAACCTGGTTAGCAATTTTTTAAAGTATTATCTTAATTTTTAATAATAATTAGGAATTAATTTGGACAGAATTTGATAGTATAATACTTGAGTTTGATATAACGCATAATAAGAAGTTGTAATATTTGTTTTTTATGGCTAAAAGATGAAAAATATCTGAACACAAAATGTCTGATACTTTTGTCGGTGCGAGGGACGTAGTGGTGAGGATAGAAGGTCTCGGACTGAGATACCGAGTCAAAAACTGAAATCGAGATTTTAAATCACCGGAGCGCGACCAAAATAGCCATATATTGGCGGATTTTTATCGGATCAAGCTCTCCTTTTTAATCTGGGGTAGCACAAAAGTTATGAATGAAGCATTTAGTTTTTATTAGTGTTTTTTATATTTTCGATGTAGAATTGAATAAAGAGTCAAAATTTTGCAAAATTTACAGAGCGATCCAATTTTAAAAAATGTACTTAACAATAGAAACTCTGTTTTTATTGTTAAGTACGACTTATTCCAAAAATATTAGTAAATCCAGGAGACATGGTGAATGAGATCTTCTAGATTCTTTACCCTGTAGGTGTACACGAAACTTATTTTGGTTATGGGTAGCTTAATTTCATTATACCTCAATCAAAAAATTGCTAGAAAAATGTGCTGATTTTAAAACTATGTACTTCTTTCTATGACACAAAATATCTTTTGGGAATAAACCAAAAACAATCTTTAATTTTAAATATTCCTGTATATTTGGGACAATAAACCAAAATATTTTACCCTAAATTTACCTTAATAAACTGTCAGAAATGTATAAATTCTGAAAATATATACAAGTATATCACGATATTAACTTTTTAGTTGGCACAATCCATATTATTTATTTGATACTGGACCACCCTGTATGTGTTAAAGAATAAATCAAATTATTTTAACTCTAAGCAAATATACAAAATATTATTTCGTTAAATTTAGACAGAATTTTACTCTATTTATGTTTATATTGGAATTAATAAACAGTTAAGCTTCAATTTTTCAGTGATTTTTTGGGCCACCCTATGGGCCCGCACAAAATTGTCCCATTTAAAAGATTTTCCTATCGTTCTAAGCAACAACATACTTAAATTTAAAAATAATCTTTGAGAGCCAGAATCCCATGTTATGTGTGCCATGTCCTTTGAACACCAAAACCTTATTTTGGTTAGGTAGAGCTGCAACTAACTCCCCTTCCCTAACTATTAAATTATTTGTTTTTAAAAAACAGTTTTTTCTTAATTTAAGTGTCTAAAGATTTTTGTGAGACTTAAATTATATAATTTTAAAAACTTTTAAAGTTGTTTCGTTTTTTACTTTAAGTTAACATCTTTGTTTTTATAAAACAGGCGCTTACATACCTACCTAATTAATACTGTCATGCACGTGTTCTTTAATTAAATCTTGGAGAACGGGTTCAACTCTACGATGAAAATGTTTTGTAATAAAATTAGCTAAGTGCCTGCAAAAAACGACTTTTTATTCTCATTGTACGGCAAGATAAAATGTTAGATTGTCTTTTTTATTTCCACATAAAAATAAATAAGACACAAATATCAAAAAAATAAAAACTTTCTAAGGGTTGTTAATTCTATTTTAACAACAACAATAGTCAATATGTTTTATAATTTTATTTAAGGCAGTCAATCAGCGTATGTAAAGTAACATCTTTTTAGCCTAGGTAGTTTATAAATTTAAAGGATGTATAAAATTATTTTATTTTGTTAACTTATCCATTAAAATAACTTTATTATAGTTTAAAATTAGTATTAAAAGCCGAACAAGAATCCGAAAAAAGCGGAAATGCAAAGAATATATAATTGCCTAGTAAAATATGATAACGAATAACCGCTATTAAATAAATGAATGCGATAAAGCAATTTATAAAACAAACAATTATCCATAAAACATATTTTATAAAAAAATAGATCCAATAAACAAAATAAAAAAGATAAGAAAAAATAAAAAAAGTCAATACAAAATGAAAAAAATATTTATTAAATGTCGAGAAAAAAAAAGTTCAAGAAGAAAAAAGAACCGGTCAAACAAATTAAGTGTCAAAGCAAAAATAGTACAGCAGAAATAAGACAGACTACCATTAAAAAAAAATTAATGAAGCCAATAAAAAATAAGAAAAAAAATCCAGGATAAAATGAGAAAACAAATTAACATTGATCAAAGAAGACGTTTAAAACGAAATGCAAAAGATAACGGCAAACGAAAAAAATAAATTATATCAAATTTAAGGTTAAATTTCACAAAGAATATAACATTTGCGGCCACAGATTAAAGAATTGTTAGTCGTTATTTTGGAAGGAGATATCATTATGGGTAATTCAACGCTAATAACCTCTAGGGGCGGGCTACCAAGGATTATGTATCTTTAACAATTTAAAATTACTGTACAGGACAATATAGGGATTTTATCTAAAAGCTCTTAAACCTAACCTTTAATATAAATATATGACATTTGCAAAAAGCAATGTTATTATAAATTTACTGTGATTTCCCTATATAAGAAACGTAATTCTCTACGCCTCAGCACCATAAGTAGTTGCCGACATACTCTGTTACCGGTTAAATTAGAACTAAAACCCAGTAGGTGCGAATAAGGGGTTTAAATGCTCTGTGTATTGACTATTACTAAATGAGACACTACAAAATAAATAAATATACAAAGTTAATTTACACTGCATTTACAGCTTGCTACACTACAAATATCTGGATGTGTAAATTGGGCGTATTGGTAATTTTTAAACTGAAAATTTATTCCATTGACAAATAATTGATTTAAAATTTTATTTACTTTCAAATTATAGAAGAAAAAAATGTTCTAATTTACTCTTTTACTAGAATAGGGCATATCTATTGTCAAGAGGTTTTAAAAGATTTAAACATAACTTATTATCTAAAGACAATAGTATCTGTTTACAAGTTTATTAAAGCTTAGTTTTACAAAAAATATGTGAAAGAAGTTACAAATTTTACTCAGAGAAATTAGCAAAAATTTGTCTTAAATTGCCAAGAAATTTAGTTGACCGTCGTTTAAAATCAAAATGCCTCTGTCTGAGTCTGAATCCACGAATTTATTAACGTTACGACACGTTGTTGTATAAACGGAGAGCGAGCTGGTTTTACCCGATAATATTTGCAACTATCCCAATTTTCCTCGGATTTTGCTTATATAGTAAGCTAAACAAATGAATAAAAATGCTGGTTTAACGTCAGAATTAAGGTAATGTGATCGAACTTTTGGGCGTCATTGACCGATAAAAATGTTTAATAATTTTTTCTTCATTGTCTTCTCTTTTATTTTATAATTGTGTAGCTTGGACTTTTAGCTTTCTTTTCATATACATTTTATATGGTTTTAAATTTATTAAAGTCATTTAATTTTACAAACTATCTTGGAATACATGAATTCTGCCTTCGTAAAATCTCTTAATTTTTTAAATTATAAAGAAACTTTTACTATGTTTTAAGTGTTCAAACACTGCGATTTTATGCATAAGCCTTAATTTTGGTCTAACCTAACTATTTCAATTTAAGTTTTTATTAATATTGAATGTTTCCTTAAAAAATTGTTTTTGCAGTACATATTTTGATCTCGACTCGACACGAATGTTTTTTATCACTATAAAGTTAGGGAAGTTAAAATCAAATTTAGAAGTCATTAACCGTTTTGAGGACACCCGGTATTAATTCTTGACTTACTATTTCATCAATAAGGTTAAATAATATTACCTTTACTTTCCGCTAATTTCCGAAAACTACCATTCCCTAATTACTTTTTCTTTTTTATTCACTGCTTGCCTTTTGTTACCACGCTTTCACTTGAAGGCCAGTCCTGTCTTTCTTTTAATCACTTTACTTTACTTTTGTACCCTAAGTACCTGTCAAATTAAATTCGACAGAGAAATTCTTGTACAACTTATAACTTTATTTGGTTACAGAAAAAAGAAGGCAGTAATTCATACTACCATAAGAATCTCATATTGTCCTCGAGCTATTTAGTTAAAAAAGAAAGCAGGTAGTAATTTATACTACTATGAAAATCTGATATTCTTATCGAGTTATTTAATAGAATATTCCGGTAATCCGCCCGAAATACAAGAATAACTTTCAGACCATGATTTACAGACAAAGGTTAAAGTCTTACTGAAATTTAATAAAATATTTTGGTAATCCGCCCGAAATACAGGAACAAATTTCAGACAGTCTTTCTTTGAAACAAGAGGTCTTACTGCAATGAGTGCAATGAATCTTCTGTCGCACACTGGTCGAGCTCTCTCGACGCTCCTACCCTCTTCACAACCCGCCACTGGCTCAGGCTCTGGTTGGATGCGTCTACTCGCTACGTAATCACAAACTCATAAAGCATGTCGATGTATTAGCGTTGCATAGCGATGGACGGCTTCCTTAGTTTCGTTGTTTTTAGATCGGTTGAGGAATATTTAATAATGATTTAAATTTATTAAGGCGGTGTTGTCATAACTTAAAGGAAAATTTACTGTTTAAATTTAGATTTTTATTATTTTATAAAAATTTAGAAGGAATGTTTGCGCACTTATGGCTATAGAAAAAATATCTTCCAGGTTGTAAGAAGTGTTTCTGCAACAGTGCTAATTATTATACGACAAAGCACACCTTAGAAGCTTAAATGCGAATATTGTACGGCAATCCATATGACGCCTTATGCCAACCACACACACTTAGGAAATCATCAGAGAAGAAGCCGGGCAGGACCGGTTGTAATGATTTCCGGAGTATGTGTATATGAGACTCTTGTTCCCCGGACCATGCAGGCTCCTTCTCGGCCTCGGTGTGTGGTGTGTATGTGTGTTTGTGTGTGGCTGGTATTACAGGAAATAAAAATGAGCCGTTTAAAAATTTAATAATGGTTTTCAATATTATGTTATTCGTCCAGCCTAAGAATCTTTCGCCTTGCACGACCAATTTCTCAGAAGGAACAATATAAGCCAATTTATATAAAATAGAAAAAAATGTAAACGTCCGTGGCACTAGCGAGTTGTTTAAAATAGGACAGGAACATGTACATATATGCATGTTTCGGTACTAGGACGTTGACGGAACTGGAAAAAATAGGAAAAACATATAAAGTTCCGGCATCCAGGGTACCTAGTACTTAGGTCCCTAGTGAACGCCTTACTGACCTATCACAAAGATAAACAAAATGTGTTTTTAGTCCCTTTATATAATTTTTATTTATTTAAAATAAACTTTTCTGGTATTTTTTTAATGAAACAGTTATTTTAGAATATTTTATAAACTTTTATGTAACCCAAATAAAAAATAGCTATGTTATGCCTTAGATGTAATGCATATTTTTGTAACCGGTTGTATGGTTGAATAGCGTAATGCCAAAAAATTGTAATGCTCACAGTATACCCAAAATTTTGAATAAAGTCAAAAATGCATTAAATATAATAACTCCATTTTAATGTATATATAATTTGAACTTTGTACTTTTATATGGACCAGCCTGTAAGTTTTAAGAGAAGAAAATGTTAAAAATAGGTATTAACGGTCTTGAGTTTTAAAGTTTTTTTTTGTAAGGCGACAAGGATATTTTTGCGGCGTCAATTTGTTTTTAGTAAAAAGAAAGATACTATTATAAAGAAAGCGCAACTAAAGTCCAGACGTTAAAAAAGCACACCAAGCTGCTACAAATACCCATTTTTTTTTGTTTTCCTTTTTTAGGAAAAAAGCTTTGTGTGGCGTATCAGTGAAAATATACCGCAAGGCTTATCGAAATTCTTAGAAGTGAATAGATAGACGTTCTTCTTACAGTGGTCTACTTTACAAATAAAGAAAGCTAAAAAATGTTTTATTTTTTTTATATAGGTCTTTTAAACGGCCTTGCCACATAAGGGGGGGTAATCGGCCTTTTCACTTTTTGAAATATCACCCAGCTAGGATTTTGAGCATAAAAAGACGTGCTTTTTCCTGTTTTTGATTTAGGTGGGTGCTTCAGAGATTGTTTTATTGAATCATAAAGATTTTTCGTTTTTTCAAATATCTTAGCCGCATTTGCCCACTTCCTGATGAAGAAAATATAATATGTGATGTGTCTTCAGTAGATCTAGCTTTATGAATTTTTTTCATAATTTTTAAAAGGATGATAGGGGTCAAAAAACTTCAAATCTATTTTTTCGCTATTTTTTGATATTTTTTTAGAAAAAAGAACTTTTAATTTTATTATTATTTTTTGTTTTTCGAAAGAATAATAGTTTAAAATAACTTTTGGATTAAAAAGATTTGGAATAAACTGGTAAAGACGAATTGTTTTTAATTTGCATAATGATAGTATTCAACACGCTAATTAAAAGTCTTCACAGGCACAAAACCTGAAAAAAACCCCAAAATCACCCTTAAAAGCCACTGGGGATATTTCTAACGAGAAATGAGTTTCGGCCAATTGTTTTTAAATTTTGCATACTGATAGCTCAAACTGTCAAAAGCTTGACAACCGAAAACCCTTAACCCAATCCCTTAATGTCCTGGGTTTTTTATTGAAAATGGGTTTCGGCCAATTATTTTCAAACTTTCCATTTTCTATAAGAAAAATCCCGTTGTCGGGTTTTGTGACCAAAAAGACTTTTGATCAGCGTCTTGAAAACTATAAGTATGCAAATTTTGAAAAAAAAATTGCCAAAATTATTTTCCATAAGAAAATTGTGGGGTTTTAAAGTATTTTTCTTGTTTACTTTTATTCTAAAAGTTATTTTAAACTTCGATTTTTCAGAAAAATTAAAAAATGATAATAAAGATAAAAGTTAAAAAAAATTGAATTTTTGACCACCTATCACCCTTTCAAAAATCATGAAAAAATTCATGAAGTTATTCTACTAAAGACACATAATATATTTTTTCATCATGACATGGGTCAATGGGCTTTTTAAAAAAATGTAAAATTTTTAAAGCCTAAAAAAAATGAATTTTCCGCCAAAAAAAAAATTAAAAAAATTGAGCTTTATCCGAAGACCTTTAATGCGGCTGGGATATCAAAAAAAACGAAAAATCTTTGTGATTCAATAAAACACTTTCTCAAGCACCCAAGTAAATAAAAAAAACAGAGAACGTCTTTATTCTCAACAAGGCCTAGCTGGGTGACATTTCAAAAAGTGAAAAGGCCGATTACCCCCTTTATGCCAATGTCCTTTAAGCCAATTTTTTTTTATTCTAACACTAACGTTTAAAATTTAATAAATAATTGAAAAAAATAATATAACAGCTTGAAAACCAAAAGGATATCACAACCATTAACAGAGCGGATGGCTTTTTAAACACTTTTATTATTTCCTATTTAATTCATATTAATATATATGTATATACACTATGTTACAAAATGTTGTAAGAAAAATTTAAGTTCAGATTCTAATTTTTTTTTTTATCTTTATGACAACTCACGAAGGATTATTATATATGTATATTATATCCTACGGATTATATATACATATATAAACCTAAGTCCCAAAAGTACCGTGAGTGTCGGGTTTTCCAGTGTTTAACCCATTCTTCCCAGTTTTTCCCTCAACGTTGTCAAGCACTGAAACATGAAATGTTGCATTTCACACACCTTTTAGACAACGCGGTAGTGCCACCACGGACGTTATTTTAAATAATTACTACCTAAATATGTCTGCCCGGCGGGGCTGGGATTCGAACCCGGATCGCCGGCGCGGCGAGCCAAGGCTCTGACCACTACGCTACCGGACAGACGTTGTTGTGTGTTGTGTTGAGATGTTTAAATCATGAAAAAGGAGCATTTCCAAACCCATCAAATTAAATATGTTTTAATGGCACTTTCGATTTGCGTTAAAATTTCTTTAGATCTGTATGTTGCTGGTTTTTGTAATAAAAAATAAGTAATTTGTAAATAAAAAAAATAAAAGAAAAACGGTGGTTTTATGTTTCTACTGGTCATTCTGTGGCCTATTTTCATATCATATGTTAGTTTTCAAAAAAAAAATTTTTCTATCATCTCTGGTCTAGCAAATTCGGCAATAAAATGTGAAAAGTACCTTAACAAAACCATCACTTTTCATAAGAATTTTTTAAAATATGCAATATTGTTTATGATATAAAGAGCTTTGTATTTTGTGCAAATTTTGTTTAATTTAGTCATATTATTTTATCCTGTAAAAAACGTTGTTTTACTTTAGACTTTTGTAGTTAACTAAATTGCTTACCTTTTAACTAAAAATGCAAAATAGGTCCTTACAAATACAGTGAAATAAACCACTGTGTGCGCCTGCCTATCTCGCCAAAGAAATATTTTTCTTTTGTGGTGACAGAGAGACGAGAATCCAATTTTTAGCTATATTCACTGCTTAGGCAAAGCACCTCTTATAAATTTGATGCAGAAAGTGAGGCCTGTCAACAAGTCAACGAATTCGCCAGATCGAGGGCCTTATTTCAGAGCAGAGTTGGACTGCATTTTTAAATTCATTTTTAAACATTTTATAGCTTAACTTTTACGAGTATTATCGTTGTTAAATTTACTGTGCCTCTTTTTATTAAATATGTTTTATTTGAAATATTTATTGTTCTTTAAATTATTTGCTTCTAAAATATAGGTACCTTATGATTTATAAAAATGTTTTGGCATTTTAGAAGGTATTTAAAAAAAGAGTAACTTGTAATGTTAAATGACCAATAATATAGGTTTGTATTATAAAAAAAATGTTTTTCCAATTTTACCATATTTTATAAATAAACCATTTTTAAAATGTACAGGGTCATTTAACAAGATTGAAGAGGGTTATATTTGTGGCTTTTCCCTTATTGAAAAAAACCTATATACAGGCTTCTAACATTAAAGTAGCTATTTGTGTATTTAGAGTGCAAAGTAATACATTCCCGCTCTGAGCGAAAAATTTGACAGGCTATCTTGCGAAATCGACTGTTAAAAACAGTTGTACAGTTTTTCTATTATGGTTTTCATGGTAACTCAGCGGTTACTTTGCCGCTCAGCGATCGACAAAGTAAGTAAGAACACGCTCGCTCCTCGCAAAAGTGCATTTTCGCGCTTTCATTTTGAAGCGCAAAGATGGTACTTTTTGCTTGGTTGTAAAAAAACTATATTGTTTACCTTTAAACACACGACAAAGGATTTGGTCTTATGTACAAATACATTGTCAGTATTTTAAAAAACACGGGACTTAAATATTTTAAGGTTTGCTTTGGAAATAGCATGTTTTATAGTTAAGACAATGTTGGGATGAAAAGTGAAAAAGTCTGGGGCTTTTCCGAATAAACTTTAAAAGAATGCGAAGTGGTACTTTGTGTTGTTTTGTGGAGAGTAGGCAAGGAAGTAACTGTTTAATTTTTCAATTTAAAAGCCATGCATACATGTAAAATAGGAAGAATTTTCTAAAGCTTCGGTGGGTCACAAAAAGTTTATGGTGGAAGCTGAGTTATTAACAACACACGACCTTTCCTTGTATGGTATCCAACATGCCAAGTTTTGGGAGGAGTCATTTTTGAGACATAAGAGCTGTATTTTAAGTGATGTTTGATTGGGGATATGTGCAATTTAGAAGAAAAGCAATACTTTTGGACTCAAAAAAAAACTAAAGCTTTCTGGAACCTGCTGCCTTCTTGGAAAATGGTGCTTACAGGAATAACTAAATTTTTTGTAAAATTTGGCCCCGCATATGTAGGGGGTAGGAATTGGCAGTTTTTCTTTCGACAAGAATATAATTGTGTCTTTAAGGCATTATCCTAAATATTATTTTTGCTGCCTGCATTAAATATGCTTTTAATTTTAATGTTAAATATAAGCTGCTTTGGGTACTTCACAAAATATTTGGAAAATTGTGCCCATAGAACAAAGGTACATAATAAAATCGAAGAAACAAATAATAACTAAAACTTAGGTAATTTAAAATACATTGTGCTTACGAAACAAATGTACATTAAGGAAGTAAAACCAAACACAAAAACCTAAATAAGACAAAATACATTACTTTATTTTATGTAACTTACACATTAAAACACTTATCGTTGATTTGTTTTATTTGATGTATGAAAAATTTATTTAGCTTCTGACATGCAATTCCCCAAAAGACGTGTAATAAATAACCGTTTACACCAAAAATAAATTGTGTTTTATTTAAATTTTAATTTACCAAACAAGGGTTTTAATAGCTAGCTAGGCTCGTGCGTTAAGGGTTGAGATCATTAATAGCCAACTAATGCACGAGTTAGTTACAACATTTCTTTGGCGATTATTTTCTTTTTAAATTGTGATAATCATAACTTTCCTTTAATTTTTTTTCCGGGCTGTTTTTCAATTTTAGACAACCAACTTGCCAGATGTTTTATTAAATGTTATTCGAAAGACAAGATTTAGTTGAGGAAATTAAACCCCTAAGGTTTTACCTCCAAATTTTGTGCAGTAAGATGAATCGAGATGCGGTTTTTTGCATTCGATCGTGAAAGCGTCTAGAAAGTTTGTTACCCTATGTGATTATAAAGAACTGAGAATTGCATCGATGCATTAAAAAAAAACTTTTAAAAGTACATCTCGAGGAGTTTATAATTTATAAAATGAATTATAACTCGAAAAATATTTACGAAAATCAATTTAATTTTGCTACTTGGTGGTTTTTGGACTCAATAATTACAAATATGACATCGACAATGATCTGAGAGGTACCTAGTGACCAGGATAACTGATTTCTACGTAGTCTTCTGGAGTTCTGAGAAAATTTGTTATGAAATTAACCGAAACTCCTTATCCCAGGGGTTGTTGAATTCGCTCGACACGAATATCATGACGGTCTCCGAGGTACCTAGTGCCCAGAATGACTGTTTTGAACGTCTCCTTCTGGAGTTTTGTGAAAATTCGTTATAAAATTAGCCGAAACTCCTTACCTTAAGGGTTTTTGAGATAGCTTGAGACAAATATTAATACGGCAACAGTCTTGAGGAACCGGCATTACAAGCTTTATTGAATATCTAAAAAAATTGATAAAATTTTGGGTAAAGAACATGTATTTTTTATTATAAAAAAATGTATTTTTATAATTATAAAAAGATTAGCAATAAAATAGCTTAGTACCACGGAGACCTTTACCAACGTGATATTGGTCAGGTTCTTTTTTCATAATTTGACCATAAAAGTACTTTAACTCTGATATGATGTGGTCCTACCGACCCCGGAATCGAATTCAGTTACCCAAAATACATAAACATACGGGAGTTTTCCCGACCTAAATGATTTTTTTCCAATTTAACCTTAGTATGATCTTGACCCTGACGTGATGAGGTCAAACGAACCTCGGATTCGGATTCAGCGACCAAAAATACTTAAATATACTGTGGTGGGATCCTGATATTGAACAACTTTTTTATATTATTTGTTTTTATCATCATTATCATAAAAGAACGTAAATTATTAGAAACAATTAATCCTGTATTGGTAAACTACTACTTTTTTTATAGGTACATAAGAGTTAAGGCATAAAGTCTTTGAGGATTGTTACGACATAAAAAAATACAATATCGGGCTAAACTAAAATAAAACTTTTTTTTTAGTGTAATTTGTCTTAAATTATGAATTGTCACTTAATTTTTCCCAAACGAAATGTAAGGAAGTAAGTTAAAAGAACAAGGATTTTCTGAATTGAATTTCTTTCCTTATAAAAAAATCTTTCTAAATCAAGGCATATATTGTTTTAAGTCTATAGTTTTATCTTTACCAGAGAACAGGGTTAAAAAAGAACTTTATTTGTAACAATAAAAATTAAAATGGGTCATTTAAAATATATTAACGATTATAACCAAAACTACCAGATTATTTAACACAAACCTATAACAATGTAAGTTGCTACTTCTTTTATTAATATAATTAAAAACCTTTTTTTAACAAATTTTCCTAAAATATTCCACAATTTTACAAATGTATATTCAAATATTTACAAATACAGGTAGGTTCTGTTTTACGAACAAAATTGCTTATTTCACCAGGGAGGACTTAAGCGAATTGAATATAAAAAAAACTTGAAAAGAAAACGCCTTTTATATTTAATATTAAACCTTTAAAAAGACAGCATATAAGACACGGAATGTGGACAATGAAAATTCCTTTTAATATGTTTATAGAAGAGGAAAGTAAAATAAAAAAGTTTCTAAAAAATAATAAAGTTTTGTTAAAAGTGACTTTATAAGAATATAAATATATTTTAAAGCTTCTATTTTTAATGAATACCTAAACGTCAAATGCGCGTGGAAGAATTGTAAAGAAAATTAATACTTTTGCTTTCTACACTTGGTAAAAATATAGAGTGATGATACCAACTTAAATGTATCAATTTTTTAAAGAATTGTTATGTCTGATTAAGGATTGCCTTTGGGTAAAAAAAAGTAGAGTTTTAATTTATTAAGTGAAGCAATTCATTTTTTCAAAAAGTAAGTGTCCAAATTTCCGGTTTTATGATCAAAATAACTGTCGTCATTAGTAGATACTTATTTAAAACCAAAGTGTGATGTGAAATATTTGACAATATATCTACAAACATTTTTTTCGGTAAGGGGTACCCAGATTTTTAGCTAGAGATATTAGTAAGGTTATGGTATCAGTTTAATAAAGCACCAACACATGAAATTGTGAAAGTAAATTAGTATCATTTAAATGTTTGGAGGCAAAGTTATAGAACCAGATTAGAAGCATTATTGGCGATTTAGTTCCACCGATTTTATGATTTGAGACTTTTTTCTACAGGATTATTTGAAGCAAATGGTCTATAAAAACAATAAGTTTAAAAGCATTATTATTCTGGATTGTAAATATTAATCTATTAAACCGAGCCTTAGCTTTTAGAAGTGTCTTAAATACCTATTGTGTTGTTAGCTAAAGTACCGTAAATATTTACCCAACCTTATTCTTTTTACTCTTAGGTTTTAATTTATTTGTTTTCTTATGTCTGTTGTTGTGTTTGTCTATGTGTAAGTACTTAGGTGAGTTTTGTTGTTTAACTTCTTTTAACTTTATATTTAAACTGCAATGGGTTTTTAATGACCTCACGTGCAACCAGGGCCGCTGACAGAAAAAAAAGAGAGGGGGGTCAAAAGAAAATGTACAGGGGGTCAAAAACGTAAAGTCAATTTACTAGTCTAGAATTAATTTAAGTAATAATACAAAAAATACCATAATTTTAATTTCTAACTACTAATTATAATAATTTTAATTTCTAGTCAGTACTGTAAAATTTAAGGATTAAGACATAAATTACTTTATTTTAAGTAATTAAACCCAGCTGGGGTCGACACACCCCCTCTGACCCCCCTCTGCCAGCGGCCTTCCTTGCAACCCTTTTTAATATTAAGTTGTAGGACTTTTCTGAATTTCTGATCAAGACATTGATTTTTTATGCTTACCTTATAGGTAATGAGACTATTAAATTTTTGATAACTTGTTTTCTAGAGCTTAAAAAAAGCTGTGCAGCATACAAAAAATTGATTTTTTCACAAAGTAATAAGAAAAAACAGTGTTACTAAAACAATGACGAATAATTAATAACGCAAGAGATTATTTACAAAAATGAGATGCTCGTTAAAAGCAGCGTGTGTTATAAATAATTTTTACTGGCCAACGTAACACGGTTCTTAAAAATATTATTAGTCAAAAATATAATACTCAAAACAACACATTTTTTAAAAATAAATTGTTTATAAAAAATGACAAGGGTAAAAACTAAGACTATTTCAGAGAGGACACATTCAAATGTGACGTTTTAAAAGTAAATGTAGTCTTTAAAAGAAATCATAGTTTAAACTTTTTAATTAAGGACAATTATAAAAAAATTGACATAAAAAGAAAAAGTTTTTTTTTAAATAAACGATAATTAAAAAGTTTATGTACAGCTTGTCAAAGGATACGTGGCCGAATATGACAATAAACCAAAAATTTTTGAAGTTTCGTTTACATTGTCCAAGTACCAAAACATGCAGTGAATAAATTACGGCATATTTTATACAACGCGGTAGTACAACAGAACATTATACAAATAAAACCAAACCTATCTCCGGACTAGCCCCTATTAACTTCTGGGTAATGTCATTCAGACGATTCGACGATTTAATGTGGACTCCGAACTACAGCCAATGGTACACGGTGTTCACTGGCGGAGACCCATCCAGTTACTCACCGTGTCAGGGTTCCTTAACTTCGTTAATCTTACGAAAAACGGTATTTGACCGCTGCTCCTTTATTTAAATGTCCTAATAATAATTGGTAATAAACAATCCAATATTTTTTTTTTCTGAACAAAATAATTTAGGATGTGTCTTGAACAAGTATCGAACTTGGAAGAATATCACTGACAATGAAAGCAAATTACATTTCTTATAAAAAAATTATTTAAATCCAAAGATTCATACATATAAAACTTTATATAATATTTATATGAACCAAAAAAGTAATGAAAAATGAAATAAATAAATAATATCACTATAGCATGGTCTTAAAGGACAGCTCACCAAACTTTACTCAAATCGGTATTATACAGTCAGTTACAACAAAATTGAGATTATTACCCCTTATAAAGTACCTTTAACTTAAAAATTAAAGCACAATTTTATTAAGAAAAAATGTTTGCAATTAAATATATGTTGTAATTTAAAGTTTGTTATTCTAATCTATAGTGTTTGGAAAAATTATCCTACAATAATATTATGTCAATAAAGCACACAACTCACCTTGAAGTAACAACCATAATAAAAAGAATAATTTGTAAGATTTATTTTTTTATCAAAAAATTTATTGCGATATCCATTTCTTCTTAAATTCAGATGCTAGATGTTTCTTAAAAGAAAGTGATAAACTGCCGGTAACGCTAAAAACTTTAGCTACAGGAAGGATATTTTTTTCAAAGACCATAGTTTATATTTACGGGCCATAATTTCAGATTATGATCTAATTATTACTCCTGAATGATGTATTTTAATAGAATTTTACTCTAACTTTAAAATTAAAGGTAGGTACTTTTTTAGTGAAGATTTTTCCCAGATTCGTTTTAATTGACCCAGTATAATTCCAATTTAAGTAAAGTTTGGTGAACTACCGTTTTAGACCATGCATACCATAACTTCAATATACTGTTTTTTAATACTAATATTTTTAGTTCATTTTTCCCATTTGGCCACCTATTCCGGGACACGCTGTTTATGACCTTCGTGACTTCGGTTAATTTTTATGTATTGCAAGCCTTCCATTCTTTTTTAAATTTTATAACCTGTGGTCTTTTTCATTTGTTTTGACTTTGGGTATTACAAATAACTAAAAGAAAATTTATATTTTTAGGTTAAGATTTAATATTTTACACATATTCGAATGTTTAGTAAACTGGTGGGGTAGGTTCAACAAAACACAATACAGACACAAAGATAATAAAGGCAGGTGAACTGTTAGGATCTGTCCAGACAGCTAATATCATTCACCACTGACCTTCTCGGTGGTGATTCCACCTGCTCAATTTCGTTATTAAGATTTGTCTTTATAAGCAGTGGCGTGTAGAGAGTTGCTTTATTAACGAAAGTTATAAATTAATATTGAAAAGCCTATATTTAAGGTGTTTATATAGTATATTACGTAATAAGAGTTATAAGTAGCATATAACGCACGAATGAAAGTTATTCCATGAGTACATAATTGCTTTACAACACGCATTACGTACTATACTTTACCTACGACCACCTACAGGTACTTATTGACTTAATGTAAATCATCCTCAGGAATTTAATATAAGTTTTGATGGATAATTAAAAAAGATATTTTTTTAAAGTTTGTCATGCATGTTATTGGCTTAAAATAATATTTTTTAACAGATTAATAGCCTTTATTAATACATAAACAAAAAAGAGAACAAAACTAATATTTACAAAACATATTAACAATAAATATGTTATGTTGTATTTGAAGTAATATTATAGTAATTATTTATCGTTACTCTACAACTGTTAAATATATGAGAAGTATTTCGATTCATGGATGCATATGACATCATGACATTTTGGTTTATAGTGGTTATATTACTGTTATGTATTACGAGAGAAGATATTTCTGATGTAGTGTGATAAAGTGTTTTGTTATTTGTGGATACATCAAGGGTAGGTACATCACTATTATGTATGATAACATAGGATATTTTCGATAAAGTGTTTTCTTTCTTTTTATGGAGTTGTCAACATAGCCCTCTGCTACTGAAAACGATCGCCAACCACTGTGTCTCTTTAAATCCAATAAGTCCCCACCAGCATCAACTAAGCGGAGGTCCTGCGAAAGCAGTGTCCGGTGTACGCACATGGATTTTCTAATTCAAGGTATTTCGCATTATCTTTTGGTATACTTCCTAATTCCTTTTAATATTTTAAATATTGAAAGAAAAATGGTAAATTTATATTTGTCAAACCCTTACGCATAGTGAAATATTTGTTAATAGTAGGTAACATAAAATTTTTCAGAGACAACAAAAGAACGTTGAATTTTTGTGTTGGTGTTTAAAATTTTTGTAATAAAGCATTTTCTAGTGTGCTTGATGTCCTCCATTTTTATATTTCTAAGTTCTCGTGTTCGACATCTACCACTTATGCCTGTTATAAGCACAGTCTAAAAAGCATGAATATTGTAAGTGATAAAATATGCATAATAATCGAAACATTTTACCTTCATAAACAAATATTGCTTGTCAGGAGCTTTTTCGAGAAAATCTTAAATATTAGCTGTCAAAATTTTAGATTTTGTGCTTTTAAAGCCATCTGATTTTCTTTTTAAAAGACGTTACTCCATTGATTAACGGATGAAGTAAAACGCCCATAGTGAGATAGGCTTCATTTTTTTCTGATAGTTTTTGAAAATATGCTATAAAAACATTTTCCAGTCTATAAATCTTTTATAAACAGTTTTTATCCAGTAACTTAAGACGTAAGAGTACCGAAAGCTGTAAATAAATTTGTACAGTTTCATTTGTGGCGCAATTTAAAGGTCTTCGCGGATGCTTTCGAGCGAGAAGAAAATTATCACGATTTCGACGTGGGAGACCGCTGCAAATGGTCCCCCAAAGTCCAAAAAATGAGTTTCCTGCGAATATCTGCCAAAATATGCGAATTAAAACACTTTTGTTTAGACAAAAAATAAAGATCACCTCGAAATCTACAAAAATAGTTCTTACCATTTTTTTCGCAACACCAATATAATCGCCAGAACGGCCGTCGAAAAGTCCATAATATACAGATTTTCTAGAACTTCGGAAAAGGCTAAAAAATGCAGATGGGCAAAACAATTTTTATCAAAACGCGAGAAAGATGGTGAGGGTAATTTTTTGAGATCATTGAACGTTTGCTATGGTCTCATTATAAAAAAAGAAATGTTAATCAGAAACCATTTTTTAAAAAAATATCAATACATTTTTGAAATACTCTCAAATATCGTGGAAAAAAAAGACCACTTTTTTTAATATTCTAGAAAAATTAGAATGGACCAAAACTCATATCCAATGATAGGTACGGGTCTTTTTATTTCAGTGAACTTTGAATTATTAAAAAATGTACATTATTGCATGAGTAATGGAACAATTCGTCAGCCCGCTTATCTCGACAACTATCGATTTTTCGAAAAAAATTATAAAAACCATTTTTGTAGATTATAAAGCGATTTTTATTTTTTGTTTTTACAAAAATTGGTAATTGTCTCGAAAGTTGCCTCCTCTCCGATTTTAACCAAATTTGGTATACGGGGGTTTTTTGGGGCGCTGATTACGAATCTGAAAAAATATTTTTTCGGCAACGTTTCGTTTTCGAGATATTCATCATCAAAGTTGAAAATCAAACTAACCTTATTTTCACTATATTCCCCCTTCTTTTTGTATACAATTCTTGATTTTTATAAAAAGTGGCACACAATATTTTATAAACACTCTTTAAAACCTTATATTTTTATTTATTTTACACCTTTTTCCCATTAAATTGCGAAGCTTCACTTTTAAGCTGGGCGGCCATGATTCCTAGTGTATACATGGTTGCGCACAATCCGACGTGTGAAAGTGGAGGTTTGCAATTAAATGGAAAAAAGGTGTAAAATAGATATAAAAACAAGTTTTTAAAGGTGTTTTTAAAATATTATGTGCCAATTTAGTGTAAAAATCAAGAATTCTGTCAAAAGAAGGAGGAATAGTGTAAATAAGGTTAGTTTGATTCTCAACTTTGATGATGATATCTCGAAAACGAACATTGCCGAAAAATATTTTTTTAGATTCGTAATCAGCGCCTCAAACCCCGATACAAATTTGGTCAAAATCGGAGAGGAGGCAACTTTCGAGACAATTACCCAAAAATTTTCCAATTCGCATATTTTGGCAGATAATAGCGGAAAACCCACTTTTCGGGCCTTGAAGTATCATTTTCAGCCCTTTCCCACCTGTTAATGTTGCAGCATCCCCAAAAACCCAAAAATTGCGCCACAAGAAAAATCGGTACAGATTTATTTGCAGCTTTGTCCCTTCAATTACTGGACTATTTAATACCGTATGATGCTCGGAAGTAAATTATTGGTTGCCTTTTCTGCTATTTCAAGTTTGTTGGGAGGAGTTTAATTTTCATTTACACTGTCACTTGACAATATTATTGTTTAAAAAAATATAATTATTAATTAAAATTGTACAAAAAAATATTTTTTCTAATTTTGACATTTAAAGTGACACTTTTCAAAACTCATTGACGTTCAGATAACTTAGTTTTCATAACTAGTTACGAAAAGTAAAATTTTTCGTAACTGGTGACAAAAAGATATTTGGCAACGTCAATGAGTTTTGAAAAGTGTCACTTTAAATGTCAAAATTTAAAAAATATATATTTTTTTGAACAATTTCATATTTAAAATAATAAAAAATATCGTGATATGTATATATAAATTTATATATACAGTGTGTCCCAAATTGGTGGGGAATGTATGGGGATCTTGGAAACCACGATAGATAGAAAATCGGTTAAATGGGGAAAGTTTTGGACAATTTTGTTGGTAAGTTTATCCCGTTTACTACATGGTTCTATCTATTCAGGTTTTTGAGAAATTTTGAAAAAACCTGAAACATGCATTTTTGAAAATCGGCCATATTTTTTTTATAAGTGAAAATTTTTCAAATCTGTAAAAACTTCTTCAAAGCAACTTTTTTTGTAGAATATGACCAAGTAGTCAATTTTTTTTTCTACGTTTCGGCTTTTTAGAATCATCATCAACTTTATTTTTACGCAGCCAAATAGTGCTTTTTATTCTGATTTCAACAATGTATAACATGTTATAATTTAAGAGTTTATAACCTCATTTATTTTAAAAAACAAATATTTTCTCAGTTGGCCTTGATTCCGGCGAACGTAATTTTTTTTGTAAACAATAAAATATTAGTAATTAGCAAAATAGATAAGCTAAACAGATATTTTACAGAAATGGGTTTCGCGACCATAGCTATAACGTTAATACCGTGTTACAACAAAACTACACCTAACAAGTTAATTGAAACAAGTGAAAACAAAAACAATGAAAAGTGGACAAACTAATATGAAGATGTAAAATAACGACCTAAATTCAAAATGTTGTCCATATTTCTCAACATATTAACGATATTTTTTAAATAGTCCTAACTACCCTATGAATGGTTAATTTAGGTGAGTGGAATTCTCTATCCAACATCCCTGGCTGAAGATGTTGGATTTTCTTTAAATTGTTGGTTTACTGTAGCATCTCGTTGTCGATTTTCTTCAACGGACTTCTTAGGTCGTGGTTTTTTAAAACTTTAAACCGAATTTAAGCAAATTTGTAACCAGTTTTTGAAAGTATGTTAGTTTAGGATGTTGCCTTTCAGGAAAATTGTCGAAATACGTTTGCGCAGCTTTATTAACATTTCTATTGCTTTGGAAATAACGTTGCAAAATATCAAGTTTTTCTTTAAATAATTAATCGTTTCACAAAGTTAAAAAAAATTTAATAACGTACCCGAGCTAACTTGATAATGACGCTAGATGACATTCGCCGGAATCAAGGCCAACTGAGAAAATATTTGTTTTTTGAAGTGGATGAGGTTATAAACTCCTAGACTATAACATGTTATACATTGTTGAAATAAGAATAAAAAGCACTATCTGGCTGCGACAAAATCCAATATGGCGCCCATATGAAAAAGTAAAGTTGATGATGATTCATCAACTTTACTTCTTCATATGGGCGCAATTACATTTTGTTGTAACACGGTTTTAACGTTATAGCTATGTTCCCATTTTTGTAAAATATCTCTTCAGCTTATCTATTTTGCCAATAACTAATATTTTATTGTTTACAAAAAAAAATGACGTTCGCGGGAATCAAGGCCAACTGAGAAAATATTTGTTTTTTGAAATAAATGAGGTTATAAACTCATAAATTATAACATGTTATACATTGTTGAAATCAGAATAAAAAGCACTATTTGGCTGCTTAAAAATCCAATATGGCGTCCATATGAAAAAATAAAGTTGATGATGATTCTAAAAAGCCGAAACGTAGAAAATAAAAATTGACTACTTGGTCATATTCTACAAAAAAGTTGCTTTGAAGAAGTTTTTACAGATTTGAAAAATTTTCACTTATAAAAAAATATGGCCGAAAATGCATGTTTCAGGTTTTTTCAAAATTTCTCAAAAACCTGAATAGATAGAACCATGTAGTAAACGGGATAAACTTACTAACATAATTGTCCAAAACTTTCCCCATTTAACCGATTTTCTATCTATCGTGGTTTCCAAGATCCCCATACATTCCCCACCAATTTGGGACACACTGTATATATATATATATATATATATATATATATATATATATATATATATATATATATATATATATATATATATATATATATATATATATATATATATATATATATATATATATATATATATATATATATATATATATATATATATATATATAAAGGTGTCAAGAATATTTGGGCAATCTCTCGAAATCTAATAGAAAACCTAAAAATATTATGACAAGTTCCCATAAACTCTTTTCTTCTGACTGTCCCCTACGAAGATACAGGTGCATAACGGATGCCCCTGGAAATCGTTTTTATTTAAATAACTTTTAAGATACTAGGCGTAATTTAATGTTTTTTTAATATGATGGTTACTAGATAAGTATTCTTAAAATGAACACAATAAATCATATTTGGCTTATTTAGTTTGCCAGGGACGGACTAGCTCTGACACAATAATAGCAATTTTTTTAATACCCTGTATGATAAAGGCTCGACAATATTATTTTTGGATAGCTTTAACCTTAAACTAAAAAAAGGTATTGTTGATTGACATCGATAAAATCTACTGTTTAAGAGAAATAAAATATCATAGCTGGTAATTTTTTTTACATTATACAGGGTGTTTTCTAATTGTACGTCAATATTTAGGGTAACAATTCTTGGGTCCATTTTAAGAAGAAAACTTCATGTGAACGTTTGTCCTAAACGTCTTAACTTTCGAGATACAGGGTGGTAAAATTTTTAAAAATAAATTATTTATTAATAATATCTGTTATACCACTTTAGATATTTTAATCAAATTTGGCATACATGTACGATGTATAGAATACCTTTTTTTTAGTTTAAGGTAAAAGCTATCCAAAAATAATATTGTCGAACCTTTATCATACAGGGTATTAAAAAAATTTCTATTACTGTGTCAGAGCTAGTCCGTCCCTGGCAAACTAAATAAGCCAAATATGATCTATTGGGTTAATTTTAAGAAGACCTATCTAGTAACCATTATGTTAAAAAAATATTAAATTACGCCTAGCATTTTAAAAGTTATTTAAACAACAACTATTTCCAGGGGCATCCGTTATGCACCTGTATCTCCGTAGGAGTGGGTCATAGGAAAAAAGTTTATGGGAACTTGTCATAATATTTTTAGGTATTCTATTACATTCCGAGAGATTGCCCACATATTCTGGGACACCCTGTATATATATATATATATATATATATATATATATATATATATATATATATATATATATATATATATATATATATATATATATATATATAAATATATATATATATATATATATATATATATATATATATATATATATATATATATATATATATATATATATATATATATATATATATATATATATATATATATATATATATATATATATATGGGAGTTTAATTTAATATTACATAAAATTTTACCTCAATATTATACAAGTGGCGAAAAAATTCCTCAAAGTTTGGACATTACATTTTATTAAATAACTACCTAAAGTTAAATGAAAACACCCTGTATTTAGTGGCCTTTTTTGACACAGAACTAGATTCCCTTTAAAACTATATTAGGGTTTCCTATACCTATATCTTCTGCTTTTTATGCAAAAGACGTTTTTATCTTGACCTATGAATAATTTCTTTATCTGAAAAATGGAACACTCTGTACTGTAATTAAAAAACCTTTTTATTAAGGATTACGTCGATTCGCTTAAAGCACAAGTTTAAATTTCTGAAAATAAGATGTATGTGAAGCAAAATGCAGGCAAAAGTAAAAATTCCAATTTATTGCAATTTCTATAATATTAAAGCATTCTTAAAAATGAGGATCAAAATATAGTAAAAGGTACAACTATCTTAATTGTTGGGACGAAATATGTTAAAATGCCCTTGTTTATTAGCAAATGTATTGGACTTTATGGTAAATTAAATCCCAAAATAATATTATAATGGGCTCAATAAAAACATACATTTTAATATAACTGTCACCAAAGGTACGACTATATTTATATTTTTTCAATAATAGTCGGCTTTGACCTAAATGACGTTAATTATTACTTGCAAACAAAAAATATTTGACAGTGACACTTGTCTTGTTAATCAAACGATTATCATTGATTAAGCTAGTTTAAAATTATAATCGTTTTGAATGATCGTTACATTTTAATTAGTTAAAATAAGGAAGATGAAATGATTTTGGTAATCGGTGAGTGTCAAGAAATAGATTTATTTGCTCAAAGGTATTCTAACAGGCGTCATCCTATACTGTACAGGGTGTTCCATTTATAAGATAAAAAAATTATTCATAAGTCAAATATAAAAACGTCTTTTGCATAAAAAGCAGTAGAGATAGGTATAGGAAACCCTAATATAGTTTTAAAGGGAATCCAGTTCTGCGTCAAAATAGTCCACTAAATACAGAGTGTTCCATTTAACTTTAGGAAATTATTTAATAAAATGTATGTCCAAACTTTGAGGCAATTTTTTTCGCCACTCTGTATAATATTGAGGTAAAACTTTTATGTAACTTAAACCCTTAAGCTAAGCAGTAAATTTAATTAGGAGCAGCTCCTTATATGTTAAAGGGTGTAAACAATTTTTAAAATATGGTCTGTATTTTTTAATTTCTCTAAATTTTTCAGAAACGGTCAGTTTAAGGTATAGAAATTATAACAATAACTCACCTTTATTTGGTCTATAGTATCTAAAAAATAAAAAAAAATATGGGGTGTTCCATAAGAAAATATAAAACTTTGATATGTACTTCTTTTTTGGGCCACCCTGTATATTTCAAAATAATTTTAAAATATGCTCCCCACAGACTAACATATGACTGTGCTAAAAGTTTTTTTCCAACTCTTTTCATTTCTCCTAGAAAAACCGAGGCGAATGTGGTGGGCCGCCCTGTATATACATATATATCTAAACCATTTTATAATAAAAGCGAAAATATAAAACATGCCTCATCAATTTTTCTATAGTTTTACTTTATACGAAAATAATACCCCACTGATAGTTTATCATTAATTATTATAAGCGAAAAGTGATCACGACCTTTAGTAACGATAACAGTATAATCTCCGAGAAACCGGTAAATAACGGGCTTTAATGGGATGGATTTTTAACGTCTTTTTACGGAATCTTAACACATTGCCTGCCTCAAGGAGATTTAAAGTCGATCGCCTTAATACAGTTTGTTAGATTTTCCCTTTGATATATGAACCGCATCCTCTATTCTTCTTTGGAAGATCTCGACAAGAGTAGAATATTAAAGTAACTAAGATTTCTCGGTAATTACTTTGGGACTCTTTATGTTTATGAAGGGCAGATAATGATATATTCAATTCTTAAAGAAAATAACTTTGTATAACACATTTATTTTATGTTAAATATTTGCAATTTGTTGTAAAAAAACAGTTATAATTACTACGTTTTCAAATTCGCTTCGAGATTGGAATTAACAGAAAAATTACTTTTGCAGGCGATCTGCAAGTTCATAGGTGTCAATAGGGCTAAGCAGGCTCAGTTCGTTATACCCCGGAACCTGGACCGAAATGGTCCCATTTTCCAAAAAATTGTAAGGCGCGCAATCCCCAAAATATACTGGAATATGAATCCGCCACAAAACTATTTTTTTATAAATAAACAAATTTCGCATCACTCAAATGCTTTTTTTACAAACTACATCATTATTTCGCGATAATATGTATTTGTAGAAGTTAAACATTATAATTCGTCATTTCCTGAAAAGACTAGTTAGTACATGTACAGCCGGCAAATGAAGTAATTGACTAACTATTTAGTCATCTATTGTAATCCGTTTTGGGGAAACAGCGAAATAATAATTTTAAATTGATTGTTTGCTAGGCATTACAGGGAATAAACGAATGGTTAGTTCTTGTTAGTCAAATATGGTTTTTATACTGTTTACCGGCAATGCATGTACTGTCTAGTCATTTCGGAGAATGACAGATTTCTGTGTTTGACGCTAACATATATAAATGGAAAAACATAACACATAAATAGTAAAATATAGGTTTGTTTTATATTAACATTTTGGAGAGCAACCCTCGGAGTTCGCAATGTTTATTCAGAGAAAAAAAATTAGCTTGAAAACATCGCAAAGTTTATGAAAGGGCGTGCGTAGTTTTGCTTTGTACTCCCACGAATAAAAGAACCATAAAGATGTAAAGGTGCAAGTAAGGATATTTAAGAATATAGTAAATATTTTATTTTTAACTTTTTGACATTAACAAAAAGATTTAATTTATTTTATCTAAACTTATTTGATTTTGTGAAAAGATCTTGTTTAGTTTAGAATCGGTATTAAAATTTGCTTATTTAGAATTTAGAAGGTTTGTGATAGTGCTCGATGGTGTATTAACAGGCCCTATAATGTGACTAGGTTGGAAAAAGATAAACTAAAATAACTGAGTTACAACTTTCTAATAATTTTTTTTTTTGATTTTTAATTATTTGTATTATTTTTGTTATGTAAAAAATCTTAATTTAATACAAATAAGTTCATGTTGTTGAATCTAAAAGGTCATTTCTTTAACTTTTTCTAACATTAAATTAAATAAAAGAGAGTTTTTCTTTAATAAATAAAAAAATCTACTTTTTTGCATTTGAATATAACAAAATTTGTTGGATTCCAATAATTTAAGAATAAACATAAAATAACTGATGTCCCATAATTTTTAATAAAAATGAGCAGTTAGATCAAACTAATTATAACAACAGACCAACACTGGGCATTTTGGATCAAACAAAAATACTGATATTAAAAAAATATTTGTCTGTACTCCATGCATCATTCCCCGCACTAAGCGAGTCCGAACAGTCTTTGAAATTCGCCTTTTTTATCATTCTTTTTTGGTGTTCGTTTTCATGAAGAAATTTAAAAAAAAGTTTTGGCCATCTAGTGCTTATTTAGTATTGCCAAATAATTTTAAATTGCATTACTTATAATTTTAAAAATTATATACCTACTAAAAGAAAAATGAAAAATATTTATCGACTTTTAAATAAATATTGATTTTTTATAACAGTGATTTTTTTTTAAATATAGATTAATTTTTATATAATATGACATATGTTTCTAATACTAAATATATATGTCAAAAAGGTAAAAGTAGGAGCATGGAACTTCTACAACAAAATGGCGCATGTCGCACATACAATTACTTTTTAAGCAAAAGGTGTAAGTACAAAATAATTATTTACTTCTTTTAAATAGAAAATATTTAATTTAACAAAACCAAAACGTTATATATATATATAATTTTTATTTATTTTTTTATTTATTTGAAATAGATAACGATCCTACACAATTAACTTCTTTACATAAATAAAATATTTATTTGCATATAACTTCTTATTTATAAGGAAGTATAAATACAAAAAAACATATTTGTTTATTTTAAATTAATCATGACAACCATTTTTAATACATTGTTAAATTTATTTAAACAAGTATTTGTTTGGTCATACCAAAAAATCTTTGTTTAAATAAATTTAGTTTTTATTTAATTCAACTATTTCTTTGCTCTTACAGTATTTGGTTCTTTGATTCTCAAAAAGCTAAAGTGTCTGGGTTAATTTAAATAGGCAAATTTTCTTTATTTAAACTTATTATTACATTACATATTTTTAAACTTTGTATTGGAGAATGTAAGAATTCCTCATCTTCAGAGTAAACAGAATGTTGTGAGAAAAATTTAAAGACAGACTCTACATTTAAAAATGAAACAAAAAATAAACATTGCTTCGGATATGCTTTGTTCTTTGATGCTGGATATTTAAACTATTTCGTCTGCAAGTCATAATCGAGCCCTGAAGGTCAATACAGACCACTTTTAGTACATCGCTGTTCATATAAGAACCTATTAATTGAATTTAGGCGTTAAACCAATTATAACCAAAAGAAATCGGTATTTACCTCCGCATTTAGGCGGGACTTTGGTTGGTGGTAACGTTTAAATTACATAATTTATGTCAAAGCTATCACCAACTCCTGTCATTTAAAACCGAACATTAATCTTTAAAAATAACCTTCAATCGACTTTACTTGCAAGTTGGAGGCTGTTATACACCCGGATGGCTTTGCTCAGGCATTCGCCAGCTTCCGCTTACCCCTACAAAGCGTAGCAAGAGGCGGAGCAACCCTTCCGCATTGGTTACACTTCCGTTAAATCGGGATAAGAGAGGGGTTAGACATATTTCTTAGGAACTCCTATGTTGTCCGGCTCGAAACCGTATCGAAGCTCCCGACTATTTCAATTAAGGAAGCTATTCAAATGCACATTCAGTTGTTGAGAAATGCAACAACAAAATCCAGATATAACCGGTTTCTCAAAGTTCCTTTTTTTGTCCTCACGAACCTGTGCTCTATACCGCCATATGGTCAACGTTACCACGAGTGATTCTAAAGAGAAGGGTAATAGGAATCACTCCAGACTTCGAAACTACAATTTCACCACACTCTGAATGGCAGGGTGAGTTTTTCCCTGATCCTCGGCGGGAAATACAGCAAATACGGTTCCTTCTACCGCCTTCCCGGAAAAAAATATGTTGTTTTTTTATCAACAGCATCTCAATGGTCGGAGGTCAAAAAAAATCTAAAATAAACTTAACCATTTAAAAGAGATAAATTTTCTTTAACTTATTTACTTTTAAAGTATGCATTAATCATTAAAAAAATATGTCTTTAAATAATTTAATTAATCCTTCTTTCTAAATTTTATACAAAAAATCTGCTTTTGTCTAATAAAAAACTTAAAACTTAAGAACTTTGTAACAATCAAAAGAATTATTCATAAAAATTATCTGACGAAACAAATTTATAGACTACACAAACTTTATATTATTTTCTTTATAGTTGTAAAGAATTAATGATCAAAGGGAAGTATTATATCGGCAAGCTCTGTCTAAAGTGCCGAAAGTAAAATAATTGTTTGTTATACTTTACTTGAAATATAGTTTCTATATTAAATAGTTTAACATATATACTGCTCGATAAAGCAATTAGTCCAGAAAACGAAGCTGAAAAAGTGCAAAACCTGGCAATTTTTTCAAAATGCATAGATTTAAATAAAAATTTAGGATTAAGCTTACCTTACCCTCCTCTTCAAAATCTATATTATGCCGATGGGCGCTTTTTTATAGGGGTTAAAACTACTCTTTATTGCTCAAACCTATAAAACTATACATTAAAGCTTAAGTTGAGTAAAATTTGACTCAAATAAGTTAATAAAGTGATATTTTGTTTCTTTGAAACTTTAAAATATTTGAGCCCTTAAAAATCAACCCATATTATGATTTAAAAAAATATATAAATTTACCCTTAAAAATAAATATTGTTCCGGGACACCCCGTATAATAACACGGATCCTGGTTTTACACCTTTTTATTGGATATCTGGTTTACAAACGTTTCTATGGTAACACTTTAACGTAACGTAATAATGACAACTGTTTAACCTTTAACTGACTGTCAACTTCTTATCTCGTCGGAATACAAAACTAAACTGGCCCGTGCCGATTTTCTTCGCTCTTTATATAGTAATGTGGAAAAGAATGGAAAAGTCTGGAAAAGTCTAGAATTAGCTGGAAGAATTCTTTAACTACAGGATGCCAGAAAAGTGTGAAAAGGATATCTCCAGCGCCCTCAGGATAATCCGCAATGGCCGTTGAAAAAGGGAAAAACTAGGGTAACCTATTTTTAATAAATTATTAACCTAAATAAAATAATTCTAACCTTTTACATTTCTAATAACTAAACACTAACTAAAGTCTGTAACAATATGTTATCACAGTGTATTGCATGAAAATTTGGGACTAAGATTAACTTATCCTCCTCTTTAAAATCTCCATTATGCTGAAGGTTGCTTTTTATTCTTTAGGGGTAGAAACTACCCCTTATTGCAAAAACCTTTAAAACTTTTATATTAGTCACATAAAATTAGGCTCATAAAAATTACATAAAAGGTATTTAATTATTTTAAACAATATTTTATATATTTCAACCCTTAAAAATCAACAATTTGTGGGATTTAATAAAAAAACAAGTTAACCCTAGAAAAATTAACATATTGTCACAGAGTTATAATTAAAAATTGTGACTGCTTAAAAATATAACTATTTTAATTTTGTAAGTTTATAATCCTTAAAAACCCACCCCTTACAATGTTACAATGCAAAAAAAGTACAAAACGGATTTTTAAAGAAATGCATCGAATCGCTTTTAGAATGCCCAAAAAACTGGATTTTTAAGCGTCACTTCTTCAGTTTTTGTGATAAAAAGTTCTTTAAAAAAACATTTTGTGGTGGTAAGTTGTGGTTAGTTAACACAACACATGCTTCCCACGCGACACGAGACAACGCGACTCAGTAGTGTATTTTTGTTAACTATCTACGTGATCGTGAAAACTGACAAGACAAGACGAGAAAAACGGTTATTTTTTTTGTATTAGGTTTCGACGTTCCAGTTACACGTGGGTAATAAGTTTCAGTAACCAGTAACAAAAGTAACAGGTACCGCAAAAAAAATCCTTTTGGTTGGGTATAATTTAAAATTAGCGGATATCTAAGGTAGTATATCACCCGTAGTTGGTGTAATTTTAGATCTTAGTACTTTAAGAGACCACAAGATTTGCGTGCAGTATGGCTGGCGATACATACCCCGCCCCGCTGATCAATAAGGCACGTGGAGCGGGAGAGAAAGGCTATACTGCTCTTTCACACATTTGTTCGCACATACGAGAGCCAAGGCTGCCTCTATTAGGTATATGCTTAAAGTATGATAAATATATATGAAAACGATATGCTTGTGACGCGTCACATCACGCCACGAATTGAAAATGTGGTTCTGCCTTAATCTAACTAATAGGCTCTTTAAGAGCATGTTAAAAAATCAGCAATACAAAAATTTTGGGCACTTTTTATAAAAATGGCTGGGCAACAAGCATTATTATCTCTAATATCAGTGCAATTAAATGAAAAATTAATTGATGATGCTTCATTAGTGCATCCTACCGTAGAAGCCCACAATTATGTAAAGTTACAATGATGGTTGAAGTGCCATGGTCGTCCTCAAGGAGGAAATAAAGACGAACCAGTTGAGAGGTTAGCGGTGTTTTTAAATTACGGTACGTGAGCGCATTATGCGGCACAATCGGCACAATGCTCAGTATTGAATGTTTCAACTACCACAACGCCTCGCAAAATTAAGCGTGGGATAACTTTTTCTTGCTCTCTGAGAGAGCAAAAAAGTTATCCCAAGCCCGATTATGCAAGGCTTTGCGGTAGTTTAAACACGCAATGCTAAGCATTGTGCCGCATAATGCGCTTTTGTGCCGTAACTGAAAAACTCCTCAGGATATAAGCGAAATGTCCTGAAGGAGGCGATATCTATGATCAACCTTCAGCATTTAAAACTTAGTGAGCAACAAAGTTTTCATGCAACGTTAGGCATTGTTTATTAAAATTTTGATGTTTTAACAGAATATTGTACTTTTTATGTATAGTTTTTGCTCTAAATTGTATTGTTGTGGTTAGTAGTTAGTTAGTTTTAATATAATATTATTTTTTCGTATATAATTATCCATTATTAAATATTTTAAAAAAGAGTAAAATTGAGGTTATAATTTTAAAATTGTTTAATAAAGTAAGTGGGACAACAATTAAATTTTTAAGTGCTTTTGTTTACTTATTTTAATGAATTTACGGCTATGTTTTTTTTAAATATGCACTGCCCATAAATTTGTAAATAAAGTGCCCGAAACACACGGCGAAAGTTGGGGCATGCGCACAATTTTTTTTTTAGCTATTACAAGGCCTATAGTATAAAACCAATATGTTTCTGACGCAACTCGTCCCAACACGACCCAATAGTGTGTTTCTGCCCTAAAACGGCAGAAATTTCTTAACCATAAGCAATGTTAACTCTTTGACAAGTACAAGTACTTTATATTGCGTAAGCGTGTTGTCTGTGCAGTCTTGCGCTAAATTTAGCAATACTGTGGCATCGAGGGTTACAAATTTCAAGTTACAAATGTTATTTGGACCATTAAATTCACTGTGCTGGCTTAATACTGGGTAATTACCTTAATTTATGAAAGTTGTTTCTGGTTCGTAGCTTGTGTAACTTAAAATCTGTATTGCCAGTTTATTAGAGAATATTTTATCCGCAAATATAGGTTATTAAAATATATTTTTTTAAAACATGTGTATGGTGAAATTAACTTTTTTTAAGTTGATTTTTATACATAAATCATAACTTATTATGTATTATCGTCAATTGTGTGGTTCTAAATACATTAAGTTTACAGGGTTTGGCTTCGGTAAACTTTAGCTCCATTTTTTAACAGCAATATTTTGATACAATTATTTTTCACTTATTTGTTACGACATAATAAAACACATAGGGTCTAAAAAAATTAATTTTTTACCCACATTATCACTCGGTAAAATAATTTCTTTATTTCCCAAATAAAATATACTAAGGTAATGGCCGACTAACATGAAAAAAGTGAGAAAGAATACCTACAAAAAGAGATGATACAATGCCATTTTGTTTACGATCCCCTCCTTGAATAAGCAATGTTGCCAGATGTTTTTTAATAACTTGTTATTATTAAAGGTTGTTTTTTTTCCATTTGCCAGAAATAAAGTGTTTTTTATAGAAAAAACTAACTAACAAACAACTTCCAAACTATTACCCAGTTCTGGTTAGTTTTTGGTTAGCTGTCGTTAGGTTTTTTTCGTTAAATTGTAAAATTTCTTTGTCATAAATGGGCCGTCAAAAAAAATAAAAAAAAGGCAGATATCTTATTTTTTTGATTTTTCATAGGCAAAAATGGGGTAAACCTCACTTCCAGAGAATTAACTTATTGAAAAAATTTTTTTTTTTGTTGTTATTTGTGTATTTTAATTAAATCCATAATGCTTTAAAGCTAAATTTAAACCCCTTTTTTTGATCCGAAGTCACAAATTCTGGCCTTTAGGTAGTGTTCTTTCAACTTTTAATTTCATTTTTTTTTGCGAAAATGAATTTTTTCAAATAATAATTAATGTGAATAAATGTATAGCATTAAACTCTTTTAATTGAAATTATACTTGGTTTTTTCCTAAATAGTTCTAACAAAAACTAAAATTATCTTTTTAAAAGCCTATTAGAGGTGATTGATCATCAGTCGCTTATTTTCTACTTTCTTACCCCTTTCGCGACGACTTTTTTCAAAATTTTTTAGTCCGTAAAATACTGTTGGAATATATGTGTCCCAGACACATGCTTTTAAAACACTGTTGGATTGATAGGCTGTTAAGTTTACATATTAATATGTCCCACTCGTATTTTATGTTTAATAGATGGTCTTCGCATAAGAGCCTGGGGAATGAAGCAATCAAACTTGCAATTTTAAGAGACCACTTCAAACTATTGGTTAGTAAACTATATTTTAATATACCCAAGAAGCCAGAAAAAGCAAGCAAGACCTACTACGTAGACGATTTAGTGGATTGTCTTAAAGGTACTTTCTTGAAGGCGAGATCGGCGGAGATTCCTTTTCAATGCATAGACGGGAGTATGGCAAAGTTCAAGAGAAGATCCAGTCTCAAGCGATATTAACCCATGAAGCATGGTATCAAAATGTGGGAGTGTTGTGACTCTTTAACTGGCTACGCCTACGACTTCAATATATATAGTGGAAGAGAAGAAGGTGCTTTTGAAGGAAACTAAGGAGAAAGAGTTTTGAAAGAAACTGACATGTACAGTTAAAAAAAGTCTCATTCTGCTTCGATAGGTTTTTTACGTTAGTTAGTAGACACTTTACCGTTGGCTGCTGTTGGAACTTGCATTTGCACAATGAAAAATAAGCCAAAATTTCCAAAGAAAAGACATACTCGTAAAGAAACTAAAAGTGCATGTAATGAAAATGGTACACTTGCATGCTTATGAATGGACACGAAAGTCCTCGTACTCAGTAACTGCCATAAGAATACATAGACTGAAGCAAATCGTAATCCGATTCCGAATCCGAAAGACCGCAGTAACGTTATTATCCCATGCTCCAAAGCCATAGAATCGTATAACATGCATATGGGAGGGGTAGATCTGTTAGACCAGTTAATTGGTCTCTATGATATAGATCGGAAGTCCCTCAAATGGTGGAAAAAAAGTATTTTACAAGCTGTTATTAAGTGCTGCCGTAAATGCGTGAATTATTTATAAAGAATAACGCCTACGCTCCAACATTCTTTTTTTGACGTTTTTGGTTGACCTAGCAGAAAATTTGGTCGGTATATGGCGCCAGAATGCAAAATTAGTGAAAAAGAGAGATTATAGTCGATCAACAAGTGCTTCCCGAATACTTTTAAATGTTGATATCATCTAAGAAAACCAGAAAAAGATGTCGACGATGATGTACGGAAAAAAAAATAAAAAGCGCACATTGACTCTTTGTAGTGCCTGCGCAATACCTTTATGTGCAAGCTGTTTTACACCATTCCATACATAATTATTGTTTTTATTTTATTCTGAATTTTCTTGCAAATAATACTAAAAGTAAGTTAAAGTTTATGTTTAGTTTTTCAAGAACGTTGTACTGCTGGTATACATATGTCCCAAAGAAAAATACTATTAGGACAAATGTGTCCCGGCCTATTTTTTTTATATAAATAATTTGGCATTATTTTCTTAAGACCTCAGTCATTTGTTATTACTAAAATAAATGTTTTTTATTTTAATAGAGTTATTTTCTCTAAAGAAAAAAGGTCATCTTTTTTAAATACATTTTTTATTGGGACAAATATAGCCCATTAGCCTCGAAAGGGTTATAGCTCGCTGAATTCCTTGAATGTTTGCTTTTGGACTAAATTGCATTTATTGTAGCTAGATTATTTAAAATGTTGATGCTTGATGCACTTGATTTTAAATTTTTACTTTATACTTTCGTCCTCTTATTTATTGATTTATCAATATAGCCTTTCGAAATGGTGGTGCTCTTTCAGCCTTCATGCCCTATAATACTGGCCATATCTGCTTCTTCGTCAGCTAATATGGTGGTAGATGACCTTCAGAAGAAATCTTGTGTATATATCTGGATTGACAATTCCACAGGGACTGTTATTTCAGATGGCATTTTCCAACCATATTTATACCAACAGGCAGTTGTTTGGAAAATACCTGGTGGACGTGTGTTAGCCTACTTTCTATATAAGGTGATATATTCTAAACTTCAGCTATCTTTGAAAACCAGAAAACTTTTGTAAGTGTGGAACGTAGTATCTGGTATTTTAATAATTATAAACTTGTCTTTATTTTCAATGTTTTAACTTATTAGATTCGTCAGTTCTTTGCACCGAGAGGAAACATTAAGGCCAAAAATAGTTGCGACTTTTATCATTAAATATGACATTAGGAGTTTTCTAAATAATCCTGTTAACCGACTTCAAAAAAAGAAGCTTATTAATTCGACATGTGTAATAATATTGGAATTGTAAATATGTTTTATAGTTTTGTGGAGAATTCATGTTTTAGGGAGTACTCGCCTTGAAAATTGCTGGAAAATGGGACCACTTCGGTTCAAGTACCCCAGGTATATCAAGCTGAGGCTTCTCAGCTCTATTGACCTCATATTATAACTTATTGGGGCTTCCAAACAAATAAATACAAAACTTTTTATAGGTGTATGTATGTAAGTTTCTAAGTATGTTTGTTCATGTATTTCTTCGATACTCTAATTGTCGAATTGTGATGATTCCTTTTTAATTGTCTTACTTTTACTTTAACTAAAGATTTCATTAAAATCAGTTCAGTACTTTTTATGATATGGACTAATACGTGTAGGTGTAACGGCCTGGCTTATTCATACGAGCCATGAGTGTGGTGTCAAAGAAAAAATATCTTAAATCTTTGTTCAAATTCTAGTAAATGTAAGAAAATCATTAAAAAATATTTAAATATTAGCACCATAACTATTACTACTTTATACAACAAATATTTCTGTTTTCTATAAAAAACTAAAAATTTTTGGTTTTAAATTACTTAAATAGCCCGGGAGGCCACCGCAAATAATCAAGCCAATAAGAGATACGCATGAAATATATTTTTTATAACCATGAACTATAGTCAATTCAAAGCTGCACTGCTGCATTAGGTCAGCGGGTTCAAATTGCATTTTTTTACTTAAAAAAACCTCAAAAATCTGGTTTTTTAATATAACTCAAAAACTATTGATTTTGGGGAAAAAAGGTATATAATCGAAATTGATGGTCCAATAAAACTACGTTAGTTTTTTTTTTATAATTTTTTTTTTGTAACCCTTTTAGTTATTAAGATATTAACGATTTAAATTTAAAATAAAAACGCAAATATCTTAAAAACCAGAAAAGTTAAAAAAATGTAAAAAACAAAAAATATGCCGTTTAGTAAGCTCTTGCCACGCACTTTTTTTTAAAAGCAGTGTTTATATAAAAACTGGTGTGACTATGATGAGTCACACCAATTGCTCAAAAAGGAAAAGTAAGAAATTTATCCTGTGTACAGGTTAGCTTCACGCCAAAGCAAGCTGTAGGTGTGCGTGCAAACCTACCCGCAGCTCAGGGTGAGGAATAGTGAGTTCGTTATGGCGCCACCAGTTTTCTTACGGACTACAAACTGGAAGTCCCCTAGATGTTATAGGAGCTTGCTTGGGCGATCACACACCAGTGCACGACAAAACAAAAAAAGTTAGCATATAAGCATTAAAAAAAAAAACTGACTTGGTCAATACTCATTAAAGAGAAGAAAAAAAAATAATATAATAATACAAATTATTCTGGTATCAGGTGAGCTAAATAAAACTGAAAAAGATTAAAAACAAATTACATTTATTTAATAATAATTCCATGAGGATTTAAATTTCATAAATTAAAAAAAAGGGTTTAAGTTTTTAAATTACATTAATTTAAAATAAAATTATTAAAAAAAATAGAAATCGATTAAAGTTTTCGAGTTACATAAAAAAAAAGATTAGTAATTGTTAAACGAATTAATAAAAGGTTGCCTGTTTCCTGACGGTAGGTAAGGGTGGTCTGCAGAGTCTGGACTCAACTCCGGAGTAAAATTTCAGGTAAATTTGTTAAAGTTAAAGTTGAACAGTAATTTGGAGTTATACTTGAGTTTGGAGGCCCTACAAACATCGGTAGGCATTAAAATTTGAACCATAAAAAAAATAAAGTCTAATACAAAACAAAGCAAATGGCTGAAGGCCTTAAATAAATTTCCAAATTAAAAAAAAAACTAACAGAAGAATTGGCTGAAGGCCTTAAGTACATTATTAAATCTCAAAGGAAACAAACAAACAAACAAAGGAACCGGCTGAGGGCCTTAAATAAATTTACAGATAAAAAAAATTAACGAAAGAATTGGCTGAGGGCCTTAAATAAATTTACAGGATAAAAAAAATAATTAACGAAAGAATTGGCTGAGGGCCTTAAATAAATTTACAGGAAAAAAAAAACAATAGTATCAAATAAAAGAAGTGGCCGAAGGCCCAAGGAGAACTATTCAATAATACAAGTCCTCAAAATACAAAATCAACTAAATCAATCAATTAAATACAACTATTCAAACAACAGGCCATTCGTGCTATCGTCGTTGACAGAACATATCAAAAATAAATAAAACTGTCTCCACAAATTAATTTAAGACATTAAAAATAAAATATTATTGGTTACTAATGGCATAGCTGTTTCTGCGCATTCATTAGGTATAAAATCAAATCATACATCACTGATGTTTAATAAAACCAAAAACTACCAAAAAAAAACTCTCTTGATTAATACCGATCTTGATTTATGATTATATAAAATTGAAAAGGAATTTTATTAATGCGCATGCCTGCCTCTTGATTTTATTAATGAAACTTACAAAAAAAAGAATTTACATTTGTCAACAAGAATAACACGAATAACCAAAAAAAACTTCAAGTTACTAGAATTAATAAGTCAATATCACTCATATCGATAATCGATATACACAAAACATCCCTACACTCATTAAAAGAGCATAATAATCAATATTAATTAAACCTTAAAGCATTAGAAATTTACAAAAAAAATAACATTAGAATTTACAGTCAATAAACCAACATTCCTTGCCAAGCACAGCACAGTTTAAGAAAAACAACCAAAGTTTGAAATTTATGCATGGCTAATCAAATGGTACAAAAGAATTTAGTATAAAGTAACGTAGTAGCTTTATATATCGACACATCGGCTGAAAAGGGACATAATTAAAAAAACATTGTTTTGAGAAATTAGCCAACAAAACAAATCTGAATTATTTTAGGTATTATTACGTAAGTAATAAATAAATACTCATCAAGTATTTCTTTTACACTAAATAAAGAATATTTGACCCCTATAATAGTATATTAGAATTTTTAAATTATTTTGATTTTAAGCTAAAAAAAAAACATAATTTTATATATTTTATTTTTTTTGCTTATGTCATTTTACTTGGAAATAAATTAACACAATTTCAACAGTTTTAAAGTTATCTTTATGTATTCTTAACTAAAGCTTACTTAGCAAAGAAAGTACGGAACAATAATGATACATCTCAAAATTTAAAAAAAATTACAGGCTTTAAAACAGACAATCAAGAGAAAAACTAATTATCAACTGTCAATTAACACAAAAACTGATTAAGAAATTCCCCAAAAAAAGATATTTATAACATTAAAGAAAAAAAACTATTATAAAAAAAAGGCCAGACAGACCAAATTTATATTTCCACAATATAAAACTAAAGTCAGTGCCTGTAAGATTTTAAAATAACTAAAATAAAGTGTTATAAGTTGCCTTCGTCTGAGAAAAAAAACACAAACTGTATTGAGAATAATAGCCCTTATTTCAGAATACTTTCCCAACATTCAAAAATTATGCGATAAAACGTAGGAATATTGGAGTAATCAAAAAGTAATATTAGTAAAAACCAATCAATATGAGTGCTTAACAAAAAAAAAAAAAAAGAAATTAATTAAACTTACTTAGGTTAACATGTGGCCTCGAAGTGGGCGGCTTGAATCAAATCTAATAATCCTGATTTTCAGAGACCATCTTTGCAAATTTCACCATTAATTTCCAAAAATATTCACACAACAACAAAACTGGAGCCTTTGCAAAGATTTATGGATGGTTTAAATTAAAAATCCCATACGGATGACCACGATATTCGCAGTAAAAATATTAAACCAATGTCGTTTCACCAGCGGCCGCCATGCAAAATGGCACAGGCCGGCTGCAGCAGTTGAAAATAAAAATCGGACCAACCAGTCGTCAGCGCATCCAAGGTAGATTAGCTCGAATATTTAAAAAAAAATAATTTAATGCTGTAGGCAATTTACCCATTTACCAGCGCATTCACCATAACATAGATTCGACAAAATTAAACCGTTACACTCTATATAAAAAAAATTATATACACTTTTTTAATTTTGGCTATTAAAAATTTCGCTAATAACAATATTTTTTTGGTACAAGTAAGTATACCAGCTCCCATCCAACTAAAAATTAATTTTAAATGTTTTATTCAGACGTCAATTAAATTTACCATGAAAAAAGAAAAGGATTCCTCACTACCGTATCATGTATTAGTAAGGCGATCCGGAAATACACTTGAAACATCAATAGATAGAAAACCAACACACACTGGACAATACTTGAGTATACATCAAGTACTGCATAGGTCATCACCGAGTGACACAGAGCAAAGTATGCATTCCTTAGAACATGGCCTGACACACACTCTGAAAGCCTTCTCAGTGCAAACAAGCCGCTTTCTAGTCCCGCTGCTAAATGATCTATATATGTGGAATCCACCCGAGTTTAGTTTCCAGCCTAACAATAAGTAAGAAAAAAGAACAATATGGGTTGAAAACAATTTTTCTACATAGTCCCCATGTAGCTCAGTACATTTATTCCATCGGTGGATAGGCGTTTGTCGCAACAATCGCGTTTAAATTCGAAGTAAATTTTTTTCCAGCAAAAAATATTTTCAAATTCCAAAACAAATGGAAATCCGATAGAGCCAAATCTGGTAAATAAGGTGCATGAGAAACCAGCTTGAAGCCTTACTGATAAATTTTTACCATGACAATTAGTGATTGTGCTGGTGGAGCAGAATTTTCTTTTTTTCTTTTACTAAACCGGAACATTTTTAATAAATTATGTTCAACTGGTCAATTAACTTGGCGAATACTCAGAATTAATAGTTTATTTTTGTTAATATAGTCTATAAAAATAATCACCACTCTATAATGTTGCCAAAACAATATGTAGCACAGAGATTTTGTTAAATAAAGAAGTTGATAATATCAAGGAAGGCCTGCGACAGAACGGTTACACCGAAACACTTTATTCAAAGAACAATTTAAAACTTTCAAAATAAAAAACAGATTATACATACAAATCAAAAACAAGAAATGAAAATCCTTACTATACCATGCATGCGAGAAGCTTCTGAAAAAATAAGAAGAATAGCAAAGAAATACGACATCAAAACAGCATTCTCTTTCCGCAACACCCTTAGAAGTTTCCTTCCTAATACAAAACCGAGTAGTTTGCGGGAAAAGAAGAAGTTTATCAAATACCCTGTGAGTGTGGTTATCTATATATTGGTGAGACGAAGAGACCTTCAGAAGTAATAATTAAGAAACATCAAAAACATACTCGAATGGGCGAGACTGACAAGTCAGGTGTTGCGGAACATGCTTGGTCTAAACATCATAATATTAATTAAAAAGATGCTAAGATTGCTTTTAGAGAATCCCACTGGAAGGAACAAAAGTTTAAAGAAGCTGCTATTATTAATAACAATTTCCATGTTTATAGTAAACCAAGTTTAGATATCCACAACATTTAGCAACTTCTGCTCACTAACAGAAAAGAAGTCAACCTCAGTAGACCATTAAAATGGGCAGTGGCTTTACGCATCAGTGACCAGGTTATCATGTATAAGGCGTAGTCATAGGTTTAGTTATTTAGTATTCACTTGAAAACGATCAGAGATACTTACTGTTCGAAACGTTGTGAAAAAATTAAATAAAGACAATGAAAGACCGAGAAGAAGTTTTTATTCAACTTACAACATTGTCTAGATCCTTCAGAAAAAAATAGCTAAGCTGAGGCAGCAGTACGGCTTTGAATTGACTATTGTTTATAGTAATATAAATTTCATGAGTATTTCTTTTTGGCTTAGTTTTTTGCCGTAGCCTCCCGGACTATAAAGCCTCTTGCCAAATATCATTAGATAAGTTTCTTCAGTTTTTTCCATCGTTTTGTGCTTTTTTTACTTTTTTAAGTAGAACTTTTAATAAAGTCCGTAATATTTTTTATGGTTTTATTTATGTGAGACTTTCTCATAAATAACGTTCTATAAAAACATTAGTAGCAAATACCTGCTAAGCTAAGAGAGAAGCGAAAACCAACAAAATTAATTTTTATCTTTAAAAATGTTATTTTAAAATAAACATTTCTAATGTTTCCTTTTATATTAAAGTAGTATTTTTTTTAACTTTGCTATGTATCTGTTCATAACTAGAAACTAGATAGACAAATTTAATATATTGACTACTAGAATTATTATTAAATTAATTATAATACTTAAAACACTAACATATTAGCAAAACTTTGCAAACTTCAAATTTGTTAAGAAGTCTAACTTTGCTAAAAGAGGTCAGATCAAAATAATGTGACACTCTCATTAAAAGTTTGCCTTTATATACGAAAGTTTTAGTTAAGACAAGCCGGTAATAATCATTTGATTTTAACAAATTTGTACGTGTCTCTTCTTTTTCAAGTCCGTTATTCACAAGGGACGCAGCTGCACGTGACATTGGCTAAATTCATTCCAGAGAGTTAGTAGAAACTGCTTGACCGCAGCATGTGTTGCTGTTTTCAGTCATTAGCAGGGCGAAGCTTATGTTGTTAAATACGAGAGAAAACTGTGATTTCGTAGCGTAAATGTTATTTGGAAATTTTTTCTTCTGGAAAATGATAAATTGGTATTTTTCAGTTTAGTACACAGAGAAAAACGTTTAATTAAATTTATGATTACACAAGTTAGTATACACATACGTACCGGCCAAAAGTGGAGAAACTTTTTCATTTTGTTTTGAATTATGTATATGTTACTTTAATGGCCGATTGTAATTCACAAAAATATTGGGCATTTAGTATGCATTTTAAAGTGGTACTAAAAACCATTATCTTTAGTATAAAAAACGAGATAAAATATTGTTTATGAATTATTGCTGACAAAAGTGGAGAAACCTTTCCTTATCTTTTACATTCTTTCAGTGTGGCTTGCTTAAACAGCTTCAAATTTTGGTAGTGTGTGCTAATAAAATGCCACGAGGTGTAAATTTATCTCAATAAGTTAAAAAATTATAATTGAGAAATATCAATCCGGAGTAAAACCAATTGATATCGCGAAGCAAATGAATTTACATAAAAGTGTTGTTTGTAAACAAATTAATTTATTTAAAGCTAGGGGAACTACTGCCAGTATTCCAAAGCCTGGGTGACCCAGAAAAACTTCTTTTGCTGCAGATAAAGTAATAAGAAGATGCGCGATGAAAAACCTATTTTTGACTGCCAAAGATATAAAAAAAGATTATCCATTTATTTTAATTTCTGTTGGAATCATTAAAAGGCGTTTGTGTCAAGTAAACTTAAATGCCAGATCTGCCCGAAAACCGTTTATTTCAAAGAAAAATATACAGGCCAAACTTTAGTTTGCCTTGGAACATGCGACGTGGACCTACGACAAATGGAAAAATGTAATTTGGTCAGATGAAAGCAAGTATAATTTGTTTGGATCGGACGGTATAATGTGGGTAAGACGTCCTGTCAATGAAAGGTTCAATCCGAAATACACTACACCCACCATAAAACATGGAGGTGAAAACGTCAAAGTTTGGGGATGTTTTCCAGGGCATCGTGTGGGTCCACTTGTACGCATAAATGGAATTATGCGTACAATTATAATCTGCGCACTACAATGGTCCTCTATGCTGAAACTAATTTACCTTTAACCTGAAAGTTTATGCATGACAACGATCCCAAACACACCTCAAAAATAATTAAAGACTTTTTAGCACACGAACAAGTTAAGGTTTTAAAATGGCCAGCCCAAAGTCCAGATTTAAATCCCTTAGAAAATTTATGGGACCAGCTGGAAGGCCATGTCAAGAATAAAAACAGGGGCAAATTTAAAAATAGCGACGAGTTATTCAGAGCCTTGATACAATTGTGAAACGCAATATCCCACGACGTGATAAAGAACATGATTGAGTCGATGCCCAGAAGGTGCCAAGCAGTGATCAAGAGTAGAGGGTTCGTCACGAAATATTATATAAACTTGGAGTAAAATTTAGTTTTTATAAAAGTTTCTCCATTTTTGTCCCCACGAATATCTGTTTTTGTGTAATTTGGTTTGAATAAAAGCTTTGTTATAAAACCTGTATGGTATTATTATTATATAAATTATCTAAATCAATTATATAATATTTGTTAGATTTTTTTTACATTTGCGAAAATAACAGGGGTATTTCTGAAGTTTCTCCATTTTTTGCCGGTACTGTATGTTCAAAAGCTTGAAATATTCTAATGGGCTGAATTTATAAAATAGAGTATTTGCTTTAACTAACAAAAATCGAAGCATTTACTTCACTTTTCATTTATAAAAAGAAGAAGGAAAAGGTTAAGAGTTAAAGTAAAAAGGTGTTACTCTAAAGAAAAAGATTTCACTTTTTTGGAATTTATAAAAAGTAGCATTTGCTTTTAAACTGAAGGATTTGCCTTAAAAAATATGCATCGAGTCCAGAGAAGCTTTTGTAGCAAATATTATTTACTTCATTCGTTTATACGCACATTTAGATCAAGGGGGTTTAGTAGTTTATTGAATTCAAATTTCCCATAGCAGATGTGGTACAAGTTCCAGCGGGAAAAGTGTGGGAAAAATCTAGAGCAGTGTCGCTAAGGAACTAAGCTGTACACAGCTTACCCTATCCAGAATCGTAGATATCACTTTTAATATTATAGTAGACAAGGCGGATAAGTGGATCAAGTTCCCGTCTTTCGAAAATGAAATTATGAAAGCCAAAGTGAAATGGGCAGCAAGCAAGAATTTCTTGACTGCAATATGAGCTGTCGACTGCACGCATGTTGAAATTGAAAAATTGGGTCTATTTGGCGATGAATCTGTAAACCAAAAAATATGCTACTATTAATGTTCCAGGCATATGTGATCAAAATTACGTTTTCATGAATATCAATCGTTTTGCTTTTGTCGATTTTCTTCTTTAGCCTTGTCTTCATATTGCATACCTTTTTCATAAATGCTTTAGAGGTCATGTCTTTTTTATACAACCGTCTATACTCTGCGATAACTTTCTCAATAGCTGCTTGCTTTTTCGCTTTTTTTGTAAGGATTTGGGATTTTTCTAATAACTCCGAAATCGCTTTATTCTTTCGGCAATGAATTTACTTTTAGATCGCTCGTCAGTGACTTTAATTGTTTGTTGTTCATGTTTTTCAATCAAAAATAATAAAACACTTTAACACTGCTCTCTATTTTATTTGAACTTCAGATAAATTTAATGTACAGGGTTGTTCATTTTAAAGTAAACAGGGCTTTATTTTTGAACTTTCCTGTACTTTTATTTTAAATGAATATAACCATTTCGTGTATTTTTTTCCGTAGAATTCAATAATCTAATCAGAAAAATATTTGAAACAAAAATAAAAGAGTTACAGCACGACTGACGTATTTTGTAAATGGTATACCCCGTATATTTTTATATCAATAGATAGAGATTTTCACGAGCAATTTGGTAATATAGGGGTTACGGGGTTTATTTCCTGCAGTTCTGCTGCAATTGTCTAAAAACTGCATGATACTATAAGGATAGTTTTACCTGAAAAAACCTGGCTGTCACAGGTCACAGGTGCTTATTTGTCAAAGTCAAGAGTTTTAAAAATACGTTTAATACTTATTGGAGTAGTTTTATAATGAAGTCAGAAGAGCGGCTTCAAATTATAACTCTCTATTAAAAATGTGGAGAAAACGCCTGGGAAACACAACGAAGATATGTTGCAAATTTATAAATTATTTTACTTTGTATCCCATGAAGTCAATTACTGATGCAGTTGGAGACTTGAGGTATAAGAAAATGACATAGTTTTATTGGGCCATTTTTTAAAATCAATAGTTTACGAGTTACGTTAAAAAACGATTTTTTTAAGGTGAGTGAGAGAAAATTTTTTTAATGTGCTGAGGCAGCAGTGCGGCTTTAATTGACCATAATTCATAGTAATATAAAAAAATGTTTCATGCATATCTCCTATTACCTTGGTTTTCTGCGGTGGCCTCTCGGACTATAATGTTGCGGCTTTTAATTTCGTGACCCGCTATGGTTATAGCCATCAGTTCGGATTAAAGCAAGCTGAGTTCGGCACCCATTGTCCATCCGCTTTTCAGGTTTGTAGTTGGTTATATGCCACAGCCTCTGTCCACTTTGGTCTTTGAGCCGTCAGTGTAAAGGTTGATGGTTCCTTTAGACTCGTCATTTTTTGATATTGTTCTCTATATGTTGATAGTGTAGGATTTGTTAAAAACAAATCTGGATGCAATTGGGTCCGCTCCTGCCTGTCGAATTGAAATTTCTCTTGTAACATCCCTACACAGGCGTCATCTAGTTGAGCCAGTGCCTACATTAGTATCTACACCGACCATGCGGAGTCCTGTTGGAGTCATCAAAATCACCCTGTATATATATTTGGATTTATTTTAAAGTTTCCTATGATATCTGAAAAATATTTAAACAGACGGAAAAAAATGTAGGCCTTTCTTTTTGGAATTGTACCTCACACTTGACCGGTCAATTTTAAGATTTGATATATCAAAGACCACTCATATTAATACACTTCAATAATCCCGCAAACCATTCTGCATAAGCTCCCTAATATTGATCCTGTTCCTCCAAAATCTTTTAAAGAAATTTCATTAAATATTCATAAACTTCGTGCATAAAAAAGGTTTAGGCTGATAAAATACGAGGATTAAAAGTGTGAGGGCGTTTTAACACTCCCACATGTTTTTAACCCAGAAAATATGGAAATTTTTATTTCAATTTGGAGTTCTCAAAGCTCCATACCCAAGGCGCTTAAGTGCTTTTTTAAGTAAAATCAATGAGACCTGATGCGCGCCTTTATCGCTCAATCAATCAAATAGAAGGAAAATCAATGGAAAGCTTGCAAAGCTTCTTATTAATATAGATCGGGGCAATGGAGGTTGTAAGGGAAATAGGTAAACAAATTTATCTTGCCCCGCTTGTATAAGAACAGCCTGATAGAATCTTTTAGACTTAAATGGCCCATGTGATGGAAACCTGGGTGTAATTTATTAAAAGCGGTTTTAAGTAGGTACATTAGGCGAAGTCTTACGAAAACAAATGTTAGTTTTATTAAGTGATGTAGTGATTTAACACAAACTATACAGGGTAGTCCATTTGACTTGAGGCGGGCGAATAACTGGAGCACGGTACATTTTAGAAGAAAATGTTCTGCAGTATTGGTCATTCGAGGTATCTATTGTTTTGCTTGTTTTTGAAGAAAATTTATAAAAATACTTTTTTGTGCTGAACCAATTTTATTCATATTCTGTGCAAGAGTGCCAGGTAATTATTTTTTAAATCTTTTTTACGCTTAATGGATTTTAAACGCAAAATTCTGAACTAAACTATTTCTTGTTATCTAGTTACCATAAAATGTTAAAAAATGTGCTGCGTTGTCAAGTTTTTTAATTTTTCACTTTTTGCTAAATTTAACAATTGTTAAGTTTATTTTTAACTTTAACAAAGCTATCATCTCTCGGTCGTATATCTATCAGGACGTTTATCTGAGACGAAAGAAAGAAAAGACTTAACATTTCATTCATAAGTGACGCTTTGTTTGGTCCCAGACATTATCAATAAAATCATATTTATAAGGGGAAAAAGGATAGAAGATAAATTAGGAAAGATCAGGGCAACATTGTACGGAGCCTTGCAGTTTCGACCAGTGGCGTATGGTTTATGTTATAGGTTTTGATTAGATATAAATTTATTGAAAATATTAATTTTTAAATCGTTTTAATTATGTTTTTTTTTAAATTTTAGTTTATTAAAAAATATTGATTAGATAAAACAGTGGTAATTGTCTCGAAAGTTGCTTCCTCTCCGATTTTGACCAAATTTGGTATACGGGGATATTTTGGGGCGCTGATTACGAATCTGCATTTTTTCGGAAACGTTTCGTTTTTGAGATATTCATCTTCGAAGTTGAAAAACAAACTAACCTTATTTAAACTATTCCTCCTTTTTTTGCATAAAATTCTTGATTTTTACACTAAATCAGCACACAATATTTCACAAACCACTTTTAAAAACTTGTTTTTATATTTATTTTAAATTTTCTTCCATTTAATTGCAAACACTAGGGTTTTTGTTAACAAATATGGCTGCTGCCTTTGAACTTGAAAGTTCACAATTTAATGGAAAAAGGTGTAAAATAAATAAAAATAGGTACAAGGTTTTTAAAGGTGTTTATAAAATATTGTGTGCCACTTTAGCGTAAAAATCAAGAATTGTGTAAAAAAGGAAGGGGGGATATAGTAAAAATGAGGTTAGTTTGATTTTCAACTTTGATGATGAATATCTCGTAAACAAAACGTTGCAATAAAAAAATTTTGCAGATTCGGAATCAGCGCCCCAAAAAACCTCGGAGCCTCGGAGAGGAGGCAATTTTCGAGACAATTACCTAAATAGTTATGAAATATTTTATTCTAAAAAAAAAACATAAAATATTTTTGGTACATTGGTTATTTAATTATATAATTAATTATATAATTAAATAAAATAAAAAAAAGGCAACAACTGGGGATACTTTTTATTATAATTGGCTTCCCAAAAAATAACATAAAATATACTAAATTAGACAACAATAAAAAAATAAACTAGTTATTCCTAAGATAACATATAAGAAGGTATTTCAATCCTGCAATGCATGATGGGAAATGTGTCAAGCGGTCGCGCCGCCACGAGTGTGTGTTGCACACTAAAGTATATTAATCCCAACTTCCGAAATAATAAAAATAAGGATAAAACCGCTTAAAACATTTCCCATCATGCATTGCAGGATTGGAATACCTTTCTATATATTATCTTACTCATTCCTAAATAAAATAGTTTTGGTATTTTTATACTCCTTGTTCTATTTATTTTTGCTTCTTCCAGGATTTTTATTGTTCCATAATGTATACAAATTTTAAAGAATTTTATTAGGATTAATTTGGTAAGATCCATTTAATGATTATCATTAAGAATGCCACCATCAAAAGATGGTCTCCAAAATAATTTAATATTTTTGAGGAAATAGTACGAATGGTTTAAACCACCAACATATCCATTAAGTTATTTATATTTTTATTTAAGATACTGGTTGTGTTATGTACAATTCTAAAGATTTTTTCCCCTACCTGGCATATTTCTACCACCAACCCCGCTGGCATTTATTAATTTTCTTAGTTGTAACCGAGACAAAGGCCTTTCGGTTTCTAATAAATTTGTGCATTTTACACAAGTCACACAGTTTCTGGCACCGCCATCATCACTAAATACCATGGCACTATCCTGGTGCACTCTGTTTATAAGGCCCCACAGGATTTGATGTCTGAAAATGACATCACGTCTTTCCTGCCTGATAACAAAAACTGCATCCTTATTGGTGATCTAAACGCCAAAAGTCCTATCTGGAATAGTCGGCTGACGAATGCTTCAGGCAGACGACTAGCCCAATATGCCCTAGACACTGGGGCTACCATCATAGCCCCGGTCAGACCAACTTTTTATCCTCCTCAAGACGGCTACCTTCCTGATGTCATAGACATTGCAATACTTAAAAATATTGCTTTTAACTATGATATCTCCACCCTAGATAAAGGCCCCACTGAACATAACCCTGTTCTGCTAACCCTTACTTCTGTGATACAGTCACAAGTAAACCCAAGTCCTTGCACTAGAATCAACTACCCTGACTTACCACGTACCCTAAAGGCTACCATCACCCTCAAACCCTTTATACAAACCCGTGACGACATCGACAGTGCGGTTCTAAGCCTGGAAACTGAACTGAAAACAGCCATTCAAAGTTGGACGACTGCAACCACCCGTCTGCTCTCAGAGCCCACCCACATTCAGTATCCTGCTCATATTCGAGCCTCCATCAACAACCGCAACCGAGCTAGACGCCTCTATAATCAGACTCGGTACCCCCCTCATAAACGTGCATACAATGAGCTATGCAGAACAACAAAAGACCTTCTTCATGAGTTTCATACAGCCAAATGGAACAACCTTGTAAGAACCCTTGAGCCCGAAAACAACTCCTTATGGAAGATGTCTAAGGCTCTGAGGAACCCTATACAAATCCCTAAGCCTGTTCATGGGACTCGCGGCCTAGTTTATACGGATGAGGAGAAGGCTGAGGTCTTCGCTGACTCCTATGAAATGAACGCCCGGCTCTATGAAACTCCAGACATTGATGAAGACCACGATGAGGCTGTGGACAACATCAATAGACTTCTAGCCCGAACACACAACCTCGACCCCCCGTTTCTACCGGCTTCACCGATAGAAACTCACAAAATAATCAGGAATCTTAAGGGCCGTTCTGCCCCTGGTCCTGATGGTATTTCCAACAGAGTTCTTAAAGTACTGCCCCGAAAAGGTTTAATTGCCATAACCAACATCGCAAATGCGATACTTCGACTTGGTTATTTCCCCGCCAGATGGAGGCATGCCATTGTTATTATGATTCCCAAGCCTGGGAAAGACCCCACGTTTCCTCAAAACCAACGTAACATTAGCCTAACAAGCTCTGTTGCGAAGGTGGTGGAAAGGATAATTCTTAAACGATTTATCCAACACACTGAGGAACTCCAAGTCATCCCCAACACTCAGTTCGGTTTCCGTTCCAAACACAGTGCTGAACAACAAGTTCTTCGACTTGTTGAGCTCACTACCGAGGGCCTGAACAGAAGAGAAGCGACGGGCGTTGTGCTATTCGATGTTGAAAAGGCTTTCGACAAGGTTTGGCATAATGGACTGTTATTCAAGCTGTACACCCTTGGCTATCCGACCTATATGATTAAAATTATTCAATTATATCTTAGAAACAGACAAATTCAAGTCAGAGTCAACTCAGCCCTCTCCACACCCAGAACACTAGAAGCCGGCGTACCGCAGGGCGCCGTGCTTGCCCGCACTTGTTTAGTGTTTATACACATGACATTCCTGCCTCGAATCTGACACACACGGCATTATATGCCGACGACACTGCCATCATTGCACGCTCCCAAACCCTACTTTAGTCACTCGCCGACTTCAAGAGGCGACAAATAATCTCCATGAATTCTGCAATTCTTGGAAGATTAAAATCAACCCTAACAAAACCCAAGCGATTCTTATTCATCGCAGACGCATACGCCGGAAGACAACGTCATCCTAAACAACCACGCCATTCCCTGGACCGACACTGTCAAGTACCTCGGAGTCATTCTTGATTCTCGTCTCACGTTCAAGCCGCACATCGAAAAATGCTTACAGATGGGTCGCATGGCCCATTCAAGCTACTACCACTCCTACACAGGAACAGCCCGCTAACTATCAGAAATAAACTTCTTCTGGTAAACTCAACCATCCGTCCAAGTATGTCTTATGCCTCCGTAGCCTGGGGCTACGCGGCAAATCATACATCTCAAGACTCACCTTTTCTAAACCGCATGTACAGAAATGCGGCCAACGTCCCCTGGTTTGTACGCAACATGCAAATTCAAAGAGAATTCGAACTCACACCCTTTGATTCTTTTATCAAAGAAAGAGCCAAAAACTCTACCTCATAGCCGAAAACCATCCAAACCCTCTGATCAGAGGACCATCTGGGTATGATCCAGCTCTCCAAAGGCCCCACAAAAGACCAAAAATTCAAATTTTGGACTAAGTACTTCTTAGGGTGGTACCCGGTACCTACAGGAAGGACCCGGGTACCACCCACCCCTTGCCTCTCGGCCTAGCCACTTAAAAATCCGATTTCTGGATTGTCCCGAGTCACTGGGGCAAGGGCCCCAGCTTCTCAGTCACTTCTTAAACCCCACTCCGCTAAGCCAGATTTCAGGCTAAGCCAAAAACTTCAAAACCCCAAACAACCGTGATAGCCAACATGGCAAACACGTAGTGAGGACTTGCTCAGCCAAAAGGAGAGCGAGGGGTGGTTGGCAAGCCTAGGGGGAGTTCGGAGGGCCTGTAAGCCCTACGGGATCCTTCCAGGTGGGACCCTTACTATACAGTTTTTTAAACTCCTGACCACAAAGCCAGAAATGTAACCAACAATATCCTCCACATAAAGCGTGAAGCTCCATGCTAAAGATCCCAAATAACTTTGATTGTATAATTTCTAACACAATATTATATACCTACTCACACACTAATAAATTCAATAAAATAAAACAAGTACAATGCATAAATAACTTTTGGTCTGGTTACTTTTCTTCAGGCTATTGTAATTCTACGCCGCTGACCTTTATAAAAACATTGCCTAGCGAACAGAACCTAACTTACCTATGAAAAGACACATCCTCGTGTAAATAGTCCAATTTTTTACACAAAACACATTCACGCACCATTATAGAGTTTTTAATATAAGTTTTTAAATAGTTTTGATATATAGTTTTAATAAAAACACCGCTAAGTACTTAAAGGAAACCCAAGGCAACGTCGCACTACACGTAATCTGTTAGTTTCATTTATCAAAGAACAGGTTGTAAAATTCCTACGCGCATTGAAGCGGCATTGCCATATTCCGCCCGCAAAATTTCCTTTGCGGGCGAAATGTAGCCATGCGAAACGTATTTAACTAAATAAAAATAAATAAAAAAAATATTATTTTTTAAAGCCAAATCTAGTAATCTATTTATTTTTATGCCCATTTTTTATTATAAATATAAAACTTAAAGGCAATTTTATTAAGAAATGTTTAAATTTTTTTTTAAGCTGGCAACAGAAAGTATCGACTTTAGTTACGCGTTACGTCCTTTTCGGATGTCTGACCGTAAGTTCCTGTATATTGTGTTATCTTTACTATTCAAAAATATATGACGTTTATCAAGGAGTCATCATAAATATCCCTGATTATAGTATATCTGCTAGGCTAGGTGTAGTGATGCATTGTACTCCGTCGCTTTCTCTACGAGTGTTCGAAGCTGTGTAGATACATGTGTTCTTAATTTTTTGGTAATATTTTGTTTTGTTTGCCTCATTTAGCTTTATTGTTTAATTAAAATAAAATAAACTATAAACTTGTGTAAACTTTTAAAAGATGAAAAAAAAAATGATGCATATTTTCGCTTATTTTGAAAGTCTACTACATTTTTAATACAATGGCGTCTCCTTTGTCAGTTTTTGTTACTACACCTGTTAAGAAATATATATTTTTTAAAATTTAAAATCTACAGTCCTATAAAAACAATAAAACGGTTAATTTAAAATCAACTACCATGAAAAACTTTTGTTGGTGGTTGTGGTGCTATTTAAAATTTGAAAGTACTAGTCATTTCCGGTCAAACCCGAAGTGATACAATCAAATAGGTCAAACAATGTATATTTATGTCGAGTATCAACATACAAAATTAAATTTCTGTAAATTACCTTTACTCACATTTTTCACGATATTAAGTGTTGGGTAATAAATAACGTGATTTTTTAATATTATCCCGAAGAAAATATAAAAAATTAGCCTTTATACTATAAGGCTTTTGGATAGCAATTTTCTACACCTTCGCTACCTATTACCCGCCAAAGTCACGATGATCCAAAATTCTTGGTAGCCAATAGTTACTATCGTTCAATATTAAATTAAAAAAAGTTATGAGCTGTTAAATGTCCACAGTGTCAACCGGTATTTTATTTGATATTAAAGACATAATAAACCTTTTACCTAAATTATGTTCAAAACAACAATATAACATAAAATTACAAACTAACGCAGTTTTCAACAGAAAATAGTTTTATTATACCACTCTCGAGCCCTTTACAACCAGCGGTTTCTACATAATAATTCCAATTTTAATATTCATGAATTTGGAAAGTGGGTTTTTAAGCTGCGGGATCGCCTGCAATTTATTTTAAATTGAGAGACTTTTCATATATATACGACGCAAAGGTTTTCATGCGGGAAAAGTTAGTCTCACTGAAATGAAGAAGTAGGAATTGGGCATTAAATGGTCTTAGTCAAAATAGCTACTTTATCTACAATTTAGTGGTGTTTTGGCACACAGAATAAACGCCTATTAAAAAAACATCCCAAAAGAAGTAAAATTTTTTGGATATACGAAAAGATTTTATAAATATATATCCTAAACTCGCGGCGTGCGGTTCATAGAAGCAAAGGAAACATTACTTTCTCTCCTCTAATTCTGTTTTTATTTTACAAAAAAGCTATCTGATATATGTGTAAGGTAAAATCTGGAGATCACTGTAAATCTCTTTTTATCAGAAATAAAATCCTTACATTGCCGTGTCTCTTCATTGTGGAGACTGTATTTCTTGTTCACAAAAAATATTCCAGTACGCATAATGAGGCAATCTACAACACTAGGCAAAATCTTAACCTACCACTCCCCATTCCGAAAAGTATCCTTACGAAAAATTCTATATTTTATGAAAGTAAGAAGATTTACAATCACCTCCCTCAGTCTCTGCGAACTACTACATCCTTAAGATTATTTAAAAGTAAAGTAAAAAACCTACTGGTCGATAAAGCATACTACAACTTGCAGGAGTTCTACACTGATACCTTTTAATTGTTTTTAACTGACATAGTTTATTTAATGCGTGCATTTTTTCTGTTTTTTTTTTCTATTTTGAATTGACGCTAATGTTGTGTTTCCCTGTTAGTGTGCCGTTTTATGTTTTGCATCATTACTAATGTTGATTAAATATTTTAATTTGTGAATGTTGTTTCTCTATTTGTTTGGTCCCTCATCGGCTTTGGACTAAATAAAATGGGATTATCGGATTCTTTATTAACAATAACAATACTATATCTAATCATGGCAGTTAGCCTCATGGAACATAAGATTTTTAGGGGTGTAAATAAATACAGTACGTATATAGAAAAAACTGAAATTTGTCTTATTGTTAAATGTATTTTTTTTAATATTATTGATTGTCTGTCTCTTAGTGTTAAATTTTATAACCTTTGTTAACGAGAATTTTTTTTTCTCATAACAATAAAGAATATTTTACTTTGACTTTGACTCTAGAACCATCAATAAAATAAAAAATTTATTATCAGAAGTTTTAAAAAAAAGTCATATTATTTTATTCATCCCTTAATGAACTGCATCAACCAAAATATAAAGCACACGCCTTCATAAATTAATAGGCCTTGATAATATTAAGCCAACCTGCACGTGTAAGAAGCAGATCAGAATAAATACTGCTTGGGTATCTTTGTCACAGTATAGAAAAGTATTATAACAGTATCTCCACTCAACGTCGGCACCTTTAAACTTTTAGTATACGGTTGAATGACCTTGACGACGCCATTTTCTAAAGCAAATATTCAGGAATGTACTGGCCACACGCAATAGAACAGAGTTGTACTTAGTAATATTTAATTTTTAATTAAAAAGTATTTAGGTTTTTATTTTTTTGTGTCACATACCTTCTTTAAGAAAAATTAACCTAAACCTTAAAGATTTATTAAAGAGAAATAATTATTAATATTTTAAAAATATTGTCATGTTCAAAATGATACTTAAATGCATGCCATTACTAAAGAGTTATATATAGAGTATTGTTCTGTAGGAACTTTTCTTAATTTGCATGTAAGCTAAGATAAAAAGATATTTAAGATAAGAAATGATGACGAGGAGGACGACGTAATCAAATTCGTCGTTACAGATTTTTTTGTATAAAATTATCTTTTGTCGTTTTGAAGGTAAATTTGTGTAATTTAAATTTAGTGTGTCGTCAAGATTAAGTCGCCCTGAAAGACCCCAGTGGCGTGAAGTGAGTGTCCTTGTTTTTTAATGTTTGTTCTTTGTATTTTCCTATCTTTAAATAGCTAATTAACTTACTAAGTAATTATTAACATTATTAATTTATTATTTGTACCATCAAATATAAATAGCATAAAATCGTGGCTAAATGGACTAAGTCCGAGACCAAAAAAGAAATACCACAATTTTTTTAAGGGTTAAATATGGAAAGGTAAAAAATATAAATAAAATTATGAAGTAATATACAGAAATAAGTGAATAAATCAGTCACCAAGAGTAAGGAAACTTTCTGCCTATGTAACAGTTGGATGTTTTCTGGCTGGGCCCCGATTTTCGACTTAGGGAGTAGAAAATTCTGATAGAAACGGTGTTTTGTTTGCCTCTTTCTATTACAATCAGAAGTAGGTAATTTGAAAACAGAGGGGAAAACCCTTTCCTTTAGAAATTTTTACTCGCTAAGTCGAAAATCGTGCCCCTGGTGTTTAGTTTTGCCTAAATAATCATAGGCGTTTGTTTTTTTTTTTTGCGAACGAAAGCTACATTTACAATCACTTCTGATATTTCGAATCGGTATTTAAACAATTGGTTTAACTTCACTTGTTAAATCCTAATTTGATAAGTGAGGTTTAACCAGTTGTTTAAATGTCAATTCAAAATTTAAGAAATGATTGTGAATGCCCATGAAGACGTTAGTGATATTAAATTTGTAGATGTAGTGTATGGGACGAAAAAAGTGTAGTGTACTTTTTAAATAAAATTTAAACAGTTTCTTAAACACTTGCTCTATATTTTTTTTGTTATATATTTTTAATATAAAATACTGCTTTTTTATTATTTTAATATTGTTTTTAAATTAATATATTCAATCTGTATGAAATAAATAAATGTGTATTAAATCTATCTTGCTGGTGAAAGATAATAAATAAAAACATATAAGGTTATAGATTCTAATAAAACAACATGTTCCTTAAAAATTGCAGTAATTTCATCCTTTATTTACAATTAGGCTAATACATATCTCCATATTACTATTTAACAAATGTTTTAATACTAGATTTAAAAACATATACCTCTAATAACAATTAATATAAAATATCTATATCTATCTATTTATAAATACCAAACTTTTATTTTAGCTGAAACTGAATAATTCTATTCATGTTTCCAAATAATCAGCTTATTTTTCCTTTTTCGCTTTTCTACCCCTACTTGGCTTTTAAAATTTCGGTTAATATCCTTCAAAGTATAAAATAGTCTGATTCTTGCAAATAATTTTAATAGATACATAAGGGAAAGTTAGGACAGGGGTGTTTATAATCACATGTGTGAAACAAATTAACATATTTCTTTACAATATTATTTTCTAAAATAAAATCTTTAAAATTATTTTGAAAAAGTACCTCCAATGTAGATATAAAAAATACAAAATCGTTTGCTGGCATCTTTAAATTGCCAAACGTGTCATTATTTTTATTTTTGTATGCCTTAAAAAAGCAATATAGGCTTGTATCATCCAAATCCTTGTAGGATATTGAATAAATCTCACATGTTTCACATGCGTGTTTTTTATTGATTTGGATATCAAATAGCCACACACATACCTAACTATGTTTTGCTCTAAAATATCTTGTGACCTATAATCTGTGTCAACAACAGGCAACACATCAACTGACCCAGGAATTGTTGGTACTGGGTCTGAAAACATTGAATTTGCAGAAAAATCTGCAATTTTAAACAGCATTTGATCTGTATCTCCTTCGCAGTTTTCAGACCCAGAGTTTAGTAAGTTTAAACATAGGATTTTCTTAAAGTTCTTTGAAATTGTATAGGAGTCGGGTTAACACAATTCCCATTTAGTTGCCTAATGTTGCCAAAAAAAATTTCAAGAGAATCTTGATTAAGTCTTCTTGAAAGAACCTACTTAAATCCCACAGATTATAATAAATTAAATAATTGCTGAAAACCATTTATAGTTATGCACCAGCCTTTAATGAATTTAACTTTGTTTGTAACTTTTATACCATTTTTATCAATAATTTGTAATTTTTTAAAAAATTGCTCACAATCATTCAAAAAATTTAATTGGTATTGTAACCCCCTATAGGCACTATTATATTTTTTCGTACTGGATGTACATGAGTAATTTAATAAATCAAATAACTTATCAAAACGCTCTATAACTTATGATGTTGCTGAAGCTGCTGCTGGCAACATGCCAAAACAAATATACAAATTTAAAGCGGAACAAACTGTGGCACTTAATACCTGACTAGCATATTTAACCTTCATAAGTTCAAAATTATTTGGTGAAATATGCGAGTCAGTAAGTTTTGGAGCAGCCCTCTTTGTATAAGTTTTGTCATGTCACTATAACTGCTGCAAGTGTTCCCAAGTGGTTCTCTTTTCACCAAAAGCAAAAGAGTGTTTTAATAAGTTATTTCTCGTTAATTTTACTAAATGAGGAGTGTCAAACATATATATTATTTTCCTCCCATTAACATGAAAGAATGGTTTGTCAGGAGTAACACCCAGTGCCTTTGCCATATTCCAGTTATTTGATCCAAGATCGCTAACCACAACCGGAACTATTAAACCAGCTTCTGAAGTCTTTTCCAGAGCTTCAAATAAAATTTCCTTTAGCTTTCGTGGAGTAGTAGCTGAATGGTGAAAGTAAAACGAAAGAGGTTGTTTCCATTCATGTAGCAGTCCTTTTAACATAAAAACGGTAGCATTTTCTGCTGGATAAAACTCCTTTCTTTTATCACAAAAACTTTCTAATCCTACAATTTCATCTGTCCCCATATTATAAAAGAGATTTGACTTTATTGCCATCTCATCAAATGATAACACACAATATCTATCCAAGTCTGTAAAATTTTTAGTTTTAATTTTCAATATTTTTAACACGTCATTATTAAGTCCCGGTGTTATTTTAATGTTTTTTACGTGCCTTAATAATGTTGAATAACTTGGCAAAGAAAATGTTATTCTCATTCTTTTATACAAGTTCGCACCTGTAAATACATGGCTAAACATTCTGTTTTAAATTCGGATGAAAATCTTTTGCCTTTAGACTTTTCTTGCCCTGAGCAGCTTGAATGGTAATGAAATTTGTCAATTGTGGAGAGCAAAACTTAAGAGTGCACCTTTTGTAATCTTTAAGAGTGATATGCTCCAAAACCTCATCCTTAGTATTCCTGAACTTTTCAGTCAATTTAGACAGAGTATTTTTTAATGTATGATTTTCTGCTCTTAATTGGCTGTTTACTTGTCTAAGGTAGTTTTTCCTTGGAGTTGTAGAAGATATACTAGAATCAGTTTGCGAAGATCGGGAGGAAGAAAAAATATGTTCTGGTTCAGGTGTGCTTGGTGATGGTTCATCTGCAATAAAAATTCACTTTATAATTTTTATCATGTATAATACAAACAGAATACCAAACTATAAAAAAAAACAAATAAATGTCTTTGTATTTTAAAACGCTTGATATCACCACAAAGACATTGTGAAAGATTTTTATAACATTTTTTTTCTTTTTGTGGATTATACAGTGACCATCATAATTTTGAATCATATGGAAAACTTTTTTATTTTTATTTCTTACAAATTTTTACTCTTGATAAAAATATCTGCATATGCTTAAACTTACAAAGCACTGTTTAAAAAGGTTAACTAAATCTTCCTATAAATGAAGTAGATGCAAATTTACAAATTTTGCATAAGAGAAAAACTACCTTTATTTTTTGACTTAGAACAAAATATTATTTAAAACAGTACATTAATTCAAAACAAACGTTATTTACCCTTCCTAAGCTTTCCCTGCATTGTTACAATAAAATTACTTACATTGATTTTTATAAACTTTTTAGTAATTTATTTGTCACAGTAAAGCAATATTAATATTTACTATATTTGTAAGTATTAAGGAAACACTTATGTTTCTCTGTAACCTCTTATAAATTTATAAAGATATATGTATTTACCTTCCACACCAACGTCTCCTGATTGATCTAACATTCTAGGCTCGTGCAACATAATGTTTGGTTCATTTTCTAAAAAAAAAAATAATAACTATAGGAAAACTATTTAATCAAGGGCTGAAGGACCTAGGTCGATAGACATTTGTACTGTTATAGACAAAATTTCCCCAACTCTATTTATACACGAAATAACTTTGCCCCTGTACTAGATACAAAAATAAACTTCAAATAAGAAATGTTTATTTGGATACACTCTTTTTACTGGCAGTAGCAGTTTATATCAGGGTGTAATAAAAACAGAATTTTTGTTATCAAGCGGGGTTTTTTTAAATGGAACACCCTGTATATTTTAACACATTTTTATTCTGTAATCAATTCTACATAAAAAATATATAGCGCATATACGTCAATTTTGCTGGTTTTGAGTTACCCAACAGTATGCTGAAAACTCATTAGCGATTAAAAGTGAAGAAAGAAAATAATTTTTTGGGTTTTTAATTATTTTTAAATAATTATGCCACTGTCAGAAAAATAATATAATAACATGTAATTAATACCCTTTTATTGTAAAAACTTCTAATAGGTATGTCAGCAATTTAATTTCTTTAGAAAATATTTTCTACTTGCACTAAAAAAACAGCAATACGTCAGTTATGGCTGGTTTTAGGTTAAGTAAGTAAATATGTATCTAAAATAAACTAACAAGCTGAATTACCTATTGGTATTTCCCCACAATAAAAAGGTAATTAATTACATTTTTATTATATTATTTGTCATTCTGACAAAAGAAATTGTGTAAAAATAATTAAAACCAAAAATTTTAATTTATTTCTTCACTTTTAATCGTTAATAAATATCAGCATACTGTTGATATCTGAAAAACCACAATAATTGACTTATAGTTAGCTAAACATTTAATACGTAGAATTTAATACAGAACCAAAATTTGTTAAAATATACAGAGTGTTTCATGTAAAAAACCTACTCGACAATAAAAAATTCTGTATTTGAGACACCCTGTATATAAACTGTTACTGTGAATAAAAGAATGTATTTAAAAAAACATTTCTTAATTTAAGTTTATTTTTGTATCTAGTACAGGCGAATTCGTGTATAAATAGAGTTGGAACACCCTTTATGTTTCTATATTTAATGGTACAATAAATTACATTAAGTAAGTAAGAAAACTACGTCACTTTTAGTAATCATTAAGGAGGCTTAATAAATTTTAAAGATTTGATTTGCAGTTCCACTTTTCTTACAAAATAAAAAAAAATGTCTTTCCTGTTCCCTTCCCCCCCTTTATAGGAAGAAATTTCCTTTATTTTTTACAGTATTCATTTCTGTAGTACCTGCCTCACATTGGTTGAATGAAAAAACATTACAGTGACAAAAAAAAAGTTAAAAAAAATGTCAACAAACTGACTGTATAGATAAAATGAAACTCTTGTTATTCATAACTAACATACACTATTTTAAAATTTTTTAGTAAAGTTTTGATATCATAGGTATCATTAAGAAAAACATGTTTTTTGATCTAAACTGGACCCTTTATTACTTGTTTTTTAAGATAGTAAAATTTTACCTCAAATTTAACCAAATGGTAATTAAATTTAAAGGGGGTAAGATAATTTTGTACACTGGTTGAATAATCCGGGAGAAACTTTATACAGTATGTCCCCGGATATACATAGTATATCACAATTTAACAAAACATTAGCACAAATCGACAATAATTTTAATTTTCAAAGTTATGGCAAATGCTTTTTTTAAAATATTTTGGTCTATTTTCTAAATAGACCAAAGAGAAACTGGTGTTGTTTTTAATAAACCCGCAAAGTGTTAAATAAAAAAGGGTTTTTGAATTGAATGGGCATTTAATATCAAATTTCAGTTAAAAAATTGTATTTTAATTTTTGATGCCAACTCTAAAAGTTAAAATGGTAACTTTAACACCTTTTCATTTAAAATTTTTCAAGTAAGATTTTTAAAATTACACAATAAATCAATTATTAAAACTAGGTAAATTACAGTATATAACACTAATAAAAAAAAGTGATACTAAAAAAAAAATTTTGTTGATTTTAAGTATAGTTTCAGATACTCACTCGACTCTTAAACATTTTTATTTGACACCTTGCTGAATTATTAAAGGTAAGTGCATTTTTTCTTTTGGTCTATTTTTACATTTTTGTAGTCCTGTACAAGACAAAATATTTTCTTAATATTAAAGCAAAAGCAGTTGCCATACGCCACTTTCTAGAACATTACAATTTTCTATTCGTGTATTGTAAAGTCCACCTGTGGACATACTGTATATGCTATGGAAAATACTATATTAGCTATACATAAAATAAAGTAAGCGATGTAATGGTCAAGAATAGCGCCGCAGATAGGAAACAAAAAATGTTATCCAAATAAATTGGCCAGAAAGAGGTGTAAATACAGGAAGGTGAGGTTAAAACTAGAAAACTATTATTACCAAAAAACATAATTGAAATTACTACTTACCTTTCTGGATCTTTGGAAAACTTAAAAAAACTGGAATTTGTCTTTAGTCTACTATTTTTGCAGTTTCAGCAGCACAACGATGAACGGTATTCATAATAAACAGAACGCAAAAACAAAACACAGCCACGGCAGAAATATCAAAACACAACAATTCACTTCGGTGACTAAAACACAAATGTGATACGGAGACATATTAGAATTAATATTTATATGGGGATAATGCCAGCTTACAGCCCCATAATATGATTAAATTATTTAATGAGGGTTAAATGAGGGTTGGCTGAATACCTGCCGGCTTTATGTCCACTACCTGTGCGACTACCTGAGTGTTGGCACTGTTGCCAGTTTTAATGCGCTTGCTTCCTAAATAAAAATGTTTTTTTATTTTTTTATTTTAGTATAGACATATTTTAATTAAATAATTATTGGGTAGTTTATGCGTATTGTTGAAATTGTTGTACACTTTTTCTAATACCAACTTAATTTTTATTTTTTTCTCTCCTAAGGTTCCAACTAATCGGGTATTTTTTAAGGCCGTGACAATCTTGCAAATAATTTTGTCTTTTGAATACTTTTGACTTATTCTTGCCTAAGAAAATGGCCGCCTGTCTTGCGCGACCAATCTGCGCGAAATTTTCCCGCCAGCTGACTGGAAATACTGTTTTATACTTTTGTATACTGTGTCTTTGTCATACAAATAATAATTGGTCCCAACGGCTATACACGGCTGGCAAACCAGTTTCTTGCATGCAGAAATTTTCAGTGCGATAAAAGGAGATGTCAGTTTAATAGGCAAAGGAGGCTTGAGCGAAATAAAGACAGACAGAAAACTTGCTGTGGCCGATCCTCTTTCTCCCTGCCCAACATGAACAGGAGAATAACACGGGCAGGGAATTCGGTCGATTTATCCCCCTGCATGCCTCTGCCAATGAATCACCGTCGTCAGTCGTCGCATTGAAAATGGAACAGGGCAAATTGTTGTTGTTCTCATTTCAATCTGTATCCTACTCTATTGCATTAAAATTGGCATGCAAGCTTTTGTCTTGTCAATCGCGTATACTAAAGAACTGCTCCTCATTTCCATTTAACGTACATTGAAAAATTTAAGGGTAGCGGGGAGGAAGAGGCAGGAACGACCTAAGTATGCATTGGAAATAGCTAGGTTTATGCAGCAGGATCCAAAGTTTTTAAATAAAATTTTATTCACCGACAAGTCTACCTTCACTTTCGCAGAAATTTTTAATCACAAAAATAAACATTATTGGTCCAGAAAAACCCTCACCAAATTTAGCAACATAACAATTTTATTGCTTCCATGGCTTTCTTGATACTAATATGAAACTTCTTTGTAATTTAACCTAAAATATCTCAATAATGATGCATCCAAATATCATCCATGTATATATATTTGAAATCAGAAGAAAAAAAAACTTTTGTTGTAGCGCCTAATATACAGGGTGTTTCATTTAAAAAAGTTGAAGTTGCCTATATTTTCCCATTTTTTTATTGCGATATTTTTCTACTGATAATTTTTAAAGATAATATGGAAAAAATCCTACAATTTTTATATAAAACATTTTTTGTCTGTCTTCAAAAATAAAGGCCTTAGAAGCCACGTAAATATAACCAAATGTACCGGGTGTCCAAATAAGAAAGGACGCCGGCTGTATCTCGGAAAATGTTTATCGCACAGCGTTGGGGAAAAATATTTTTTGTAAAAGTGGTCAAGAGAAATGGCTGGAAATTATTTTCAAGTTTCTGAAATGGCCACTAGGTTGCGTAACTGCAATCTTGAACCTAAAAAAAGTGATGTTTCTGTGAATTTTGCTATATTAATCTTACAAAAAAATACCTGATTTTAAAAGTCGAGGATAATTTAAACCTTTTTTGTTTGACAATTTTTGCTGTATTTCTAAAAATAAAGTGGTGGGGGGTATTGAAAGGTTTCCTAAAAAAACCCGTATCTTCGAAACGGCTAACCGATTTTAACAAACTTTGGGCTAGTTAAAAAGAGCTATTCTCGGGCTATAAATGTTATATTATTTGAAGTTTTGTTATTTTTACATGTCGCCGCTAGAGCGGTTTTTTCGAATTTCCGATAGAAATGGTTAATTTCTGAAAAAAATTAAATGCATTGGTATGTTTTTTTACCCTTACTTTTTTTTTGAGAAAATTAACCATTTCTGTCGGAAAAAAACCCTCTAGCGGCGCATTGAAACTAACAAAACTTCAAATAATGTAACATTTATAACCCATGAATAGCTCTTTTAAACTAGCCCAAGTTTGTTAAAATCGGGTTAGCCGTTTCGAAGATACACAGTGTATTTTACGAAAACCTTTAAATACCCCCACCACTTTGTTTTTAGAAATACAACAAAAAAGGTTAAAATTATCTTCGAATTTATAAATCAGGTATTTTTTTGTTAGGTTAATGTAGAAAAATTCCCAGAAACATCACTTTTTTACAATCAAGATTGCAGTTAGCCATTTTAGAAACTTGAAAATAATTTCCTGCTGTTTCTCTTGACCACTTTTACTAAAAATATTATTCCCCAACGCTGTGCGATAAAGATTTTGAGATACAGCCGGCGTCCTTACTTATTTGGACACGCGATACATTCGTACTTTACAACGGAAATTCGGAACTGAATAGGTGAAAATATTAAACGTTATAACCGGAGTAAAATTATACATGGTAAGCAAAGACCAATGAAATGTGTACGTAATAAACGAAAGTACGTTATATCCCATGTACGTTATACACGGAGTACACTGTGTTTTACCCTTTTATCTTATTTCAGTAAACTTTTACGTCCAATGAGTTATCTGCAAAACTAAAAGCAGAAGTAGAAATATGTAAATTAGATAAGATGAAATAAGGGTCAATATTCATACCATTAGATACCGACTTAGCAAAAGAAATATTAGCAAAATAAATACATTTATTTTTAAACAGTATTTAATCCAAACAATATAATTCCAAGTAAAATAAAATTTAATTTTAACTAAGGTTCTACTAGACTGTCGCCTTTACTGAAACCCAAAAGGGTCCCAAAAGGGACTTCCGAAAAGTTTTTACAGAAAGTGTTCAGATGTTGCAGAGTCTTGTATTTGAGTTGTTAATTCGAGACGTTAGCGAAATTTAAGTTCTGTTTAATTTTCTGATATTTTTGTTAGTTACAGTAGCATACATGACTAGATAAAAACTTTGTTTCACCTAAACTTGTAAATTAATTGTGTGTCTTCCGAATTATATTCTCTAAAGATGCATAACAAGTTTGCTGTAATCTGAAATATTTGCCTTTCAATTCATTTTTAAATAGACGCTGTAAAAAGGTGTAGTGTATATCATATAAAGTAGTAAAATATGTTTTAGGAAGTTTAAAGCTGCAGCAGTTGATTTGTTAAGCGCGTCTATCAGGTGAATGTTTAAAGACAAAACTAATAGTAAACAAATGTTTACCTTTCAGTTTTTTGACCACGTAATACAATTTAGCTATGTTTATTGAGAGAAATATTTTTTGAAGAAAAATAATGTCATTATATCTGTCTGTGGTCAATTCTCTTTCTTACAATAATAAAAGGATACGTATACTCAGAGGACTTGATGTAACTTGTTGCACAGTGCGAATTAAAAAAATAGTATGTTGTTACCCAGGTCAAGACTAATATTGTTTCTATTGGTACAAATTTGATAGCTACATAGGGTGACCAAATAGTTGAACTTAAAAATACGCTTGCACTGTGCCTGCCATATAAATATAACAAAATTTTTATTAATTATTTTTTGTTTATTATTTTTAATTGTAAAAAAGTATTTTGATATTAATTGTATAAAAAATTGTATGTGACTAATAGTTTGCAGGCAATTAAATATATATATATATATATATATATATATATATATATATATATATATATATATATATATATATATATATATATATATATATATATATATATATATATATATATAATATAATATATATATATATATATATATATATATATATATATATATATATATATATATATATATATATATATATATATATATATATATATATATATATATATATATATATATATATATATATATATATATATATATATATATATATATATATATATAATATTATTAATGCTTAAGATTTAAAAAAGTAAATATTTTTAGAAAAAAAAACGTATTTTAAAATAGTATTTAATTTTCACCATTCTTTTAATCCAAAAAAGCTTTTTTAGTTCCACTATGCAAGAATAAAATAAATTATCTACGTTAACGGCATATATTACGCCACTGGTATCCAAAATCTTTGCAGAAATAGATATATGCATTTAAACGAGTCCTGGATTCCCTAAATTTGGCGCTACCATTTTGGGTCCGGTTAAATTTCTCCCCCAACAAAAAACTTATAAAAATGCTCTTTAGGCACCTAGAAAATACTTCCAGGGTACGTTTTTTGGGTCGCTAACTCTGAATTTCGTGGTGCCGAAACCCTTGAATCCCGAAACCCTTCTAAAAGGGCAATAAGTACCCTCTTTATAGTTTTTTTTTAAGAATAATCTCATAAAAAATTTACAGAAATTATGTAATATTGTTAAAAAATTCTATTTTTTAGGATATTAAATTAATTTAAGCATAAATTAAATAAATTTAAGGGTAGTTTATAGTGAGTGAAACAACCCTCAATCATCCCTAAAATATCGTACAATAAAAAAAAATGCAATCAAAAGAATGTTGTACTATTTGCCTAAAATTTTGAATAAATAGCTATTTTATGACAAAAAAATATTCCGTAAGAGATTATAAGTACCCCTCGCATCCCTTATGGGGGTTTAGGAAATTTCCAATTCGAATTAAAAGTAAAATAATGAGTTTAAAACCATTTCTTTTCTATTTTTCCTTATTACACAAAATAATTTGCTTACAAAAAAGTATTGCCAGATGTTTACCCCTAAAACATATGGGATACTTACAATTCCTTAAGGAATATCGATATCAGCGATTCAAAAAACGTACCCTGACGGTCTCCACTTGAAGCGAAACTGCGCACTCAGGACCCGTGTTTTAAATGGACTATTAGATGTTTGTCTTTTAAAACTACTACATAACAAAAATAAAATAAATTATTATATTGCTTTCCAACTAGCTTTCTTATCAAAACAAACTACATTAAATAAAAATGAAATTTAAAGCAACCTCAGAAATAGATTTTAAGTTTTATCAAGTTTTAAAAGATTTCTGAAAATCTTTTTACACAAACCTATTAAATATTCAGTAAAGCAACTTAACCCTAAAACTCGAGTTGCTACCGAAATTACAAAATGTAAATATAAGTAAATGTCTAGCTATTTAAAACTTTTAAAACACGATATCCACTTCCAATACCGAAGCTTTTATTTAACTAGGGTAAAAGAGGGAGTTATTGGCACATAAGCAGTTATTGACACTCTGTCTATATTTTTCTATTTTTTACACACAATAATGCTTTTCCCCATAAAATTTAATATATAAAGGCATTCGGCAACAATGCATATTTCTTGAGAATTATCGAGAACATTTGTCCCATCAGTATGCTATTAACATTCAAGGTGAAGTGCACGTGGTGCTCAGATAAGGTAAGATTTTTTAATATTACTTAAGAAAATAGTATTGTAAATTGTCAATTGGCTTACTTTAGAAGCATGGTCACTTTTTCAAAGTTTTGTAGATAGATGATTTGTGATTTATAGTGACGTATTTTAAAAGAAAAACTAAAAACGTATCTGTTTTTAATTAATTATTTGTGTGCCCACTACTACCATATAGAATATATATTTTTTTAGTTATTGGCACTAGTGCCAATAACTAAACGTTGGTCATAAAACTTACCTTCAGTTATTGGCCCCTGTATCAATTTTTCTCTATTTCTTATTCTTTTCAGATGCCAAAGATTAATAAAAAGAAAAAAATATATTTAAAATCATATACAGAAGCAGATCTTCAGAAGGCATTAACCGAAATTAGAAATGGCATTTATAAAAAAACTGTTGCTAAAAAATATGGAATTCCAAGGGCAACCTTACAATTTCGGCTAAGTACAAAATTTAAGAAAGTTGAAAAAGGACCAAATCCATATCTAACAAGAGAAGAAGAAGAAACATTGGTTCAATGGATTACTGATTGTCACCGCAAAGGATTTCCAAGGCGAAAGGTTGATGTTCAGCTAAGTGTCAAAACCTTTCTGGATGCTAATCAACGTGACACTCCTTTCAAGGAAAACATCCCAGGTGACTGTTGGTACAATGCATTTTTAAGAAGACACCCAATTTTATGCCACAGAACAGCAGAGGCTGTGACCTCGGCGTCATCCAATGTATCTGAGAATGATATACGGAAATGGTTTTCAGAAATTGAAAATTATTTGAAAGAAAAGGATTTGTTTTCAATTCTAGATGATCCATCTAGGGTTTTTAATGGAGATGAAACGTGTTTTTTATTTAATCCGAAATTAGACAAAGTCATTGCACCAAAAGGGACCAAAAATGTATATGAAGTTGATAAGTTGCTAAACAAAATCTTACTGTTATGTTCACTTTTTCGGCCTTAGGTTCCATCACACCCCCAATGATAATATATCCCAACAAAAGATTAAGTTCTGCCGTATCCAGCAAGATCCCTGACGAATGGGGCATAGGATTCAGCGATAACGGATGGATGAAATCAGAAGTATTTGTAGAATATATTGAGGAAATTTTATATCCTTATTTACGGAAAACTGGCACTCAATTTCCAATCATTCTCTTTTTAGATGGCCATCAAACCCATCTAACCTATCAACTTAGCAGTCTGTGCACTAAACTTCAAATTATTCTTATTGCTCTATATCCAAATTCAACGAGGATATTGCAACCAGCAGATGTGGCTGGTTTCCGACCTTTAAAACTGCTATGGAAAAAAGCTGTATTAGACTGGCGTCGAGAAAACCCATATTGCAAAATGGGCAAGGAACATTTTGCCCCCATTTTAGAAAAAGCTGTAAAATCTTTAAATCCAAAGTCAATTAGTCATGGATTTAAGGCATGCGGCCTTCAGCCTTGGAATCCCGACGCAATAGATTTCACCAAGTGCCTGGGCAAAAACACGCAAAACACTAATATTTTAACAAAAGAAGTACTTAACATAGGAAACGATGAAACTCTAACATTTACTGATTTTCTAAAGATTGTAGGGGAAAATAAAATTAATGATCTGGAAGGATATGATTTAATTCCATGCCAGAAAAATAAATGTGAGAACTTTGAGATACTAAAAAAAATTTTTCTTCATCTTAAGCCTAATACAAGAAGCAACGAGGAAACACCTAAACAATCATTTTTAGCAGTCGATAATGAGTGCTTTCAAATAGAAGAACTCTGTGAAAAAAATATGTCCTCTGAAATAATTCACAGTCCAGTATATAATCAAAAATCAGAAAATAAGGAAAACTTTGAATCAAATAATAATTTTTTTTCAGAAAGTGAATTAAATGAAATGCCAATTATGATAGCTACTTGTAATAAAGATGGTGTTATAAATTTAAACAGTAAGCATATTATTATTCATCAAGATATCCAAATTAAACCAGCCGACCATTTTCCTGCATCAACCGAACGTAAGTCACCTGATTCTTGGACTAAAGCTTCTACTGTGTCCACGCTTGACGCCGACCACTTAACTACCTACAATAAAAATATATTGACAAATCTTGAAAGGCCAGATTCTTGGACTAAATCTTCTACTGTGCTCACGCTTGACGCCGAATTCTTAAATACCAATAATACAAATATGGTTACAAATTTTGAAATACCTAATTCTTGGAATGCTGCTGCTGTGCCCAAGCTTGACGCCGACAACCAAAATACCGACAACACAAATGTGGTGACAAACCTTGAAAAGCACGATATCGAAGACAAACCTAATATAAAAGATTTTCTTTTCAAATCATTAACACCGGAAAGAAAAGGAAAGCGGCAATTTAAAAAAATGCCATATGTTCTTACTTCATCAGGGTATAAAAAGATTATTGAAGAAAAAGAAAAGATCAAAACTGAAAAAGAGCAAGCAAAATTAGAGAATAAAAGAAAAAGAGAACTTAAATTGAAACAGAAAGTGGATCATAAAAAAACCGATAAAAAAATTCGTGTAATGGCTGAGCAAAATAAGAATTTCCGCGACAATATAAACAGAAATTTAAATACTGAAAGCCATGTTCGAACCCTATTTAACAGTCCAGAGGAAAATCAACCAGAAAAAAATAAAGAAATTGTATTAGAAAGCAATATACAAATTAGAAAAGGACTATGTTTTATATGTACATATAATATTTACTTATCTAATGTAGGGATACAATGTCAGAGTTGTAATAGAACTTATCATGTTAAGTGTCTCGAGAAAAGAAATATTTATGTAGATTTTTTTAAATGTTCCGTTTGTCTCCTAAAAAATAACGAATAATTTTTTAAATAGAAGAAACTTACTTCATAAAAAATTAGGTAATATATTTTTTTTGTTTTTCTTGTATTAGGTTTAAGGTCGTTTGTGCTTTGTTATGCAAACCAAAGAATAGCTTTAGTTAAAACTTTCGTTTTATTTTGCAATACCAATTTTTAGTTGTGATTTTGTTTGTTGGTTGTACTACCTCATTGTTTTTTTAGTTACCTCTTTAATCTGTGCTATAAAAATCAAAGGACTGTAACAATATGTTAAAAAATTTTGAAAATATTTATGATAAATAAATATTGTTTTCTATTCAATAATTGTGCATTATTTAGCAATTAGGTATACCTATTCAATACCTAGATAGGTAGGTGTTTTATGCTAAAAATGACATGCCAATCACTGCATGAACTTAAGTGTCAATAACTACGAGAAAGGGGCCAACAACTAAAGAATCCATAAAATCGCAAATTTTGATGTTTTATTTATAAAACGTATCACAAATATAAATATTTAATTGTATTTTACCATCCAACAAATATTATCAAAAAAGAATTTACAGAAATATTTTTAAAAAATGCAATACATAATAATTCATTAATTTATTTATATAATAGGTAGCTTAAAGTGCCAATAACTCCCGTTTTTACCCTACTAGTTTTAACTTTAGCGCTTAGAAAACGAAGACCTTAGCTTGAAGATTCCTATGAGAATATTCCCAAAACTTTACTTTGTCAACTTACAGTGTTTAAATGAAAATCGAGATACTGATATTACCGACTCGCGCCTATATACCTATGTAAAAACTTTAAAATATTTTAAATAAAACTTTTTTTTATAACTTTTTTTTTCAAGTTAACAATTTATTTTACATTAGGTGTTAAAATTAAACTATACCATATATTAATGGGGAGAAACCTACTGGTTAAAAACCGTGTCGCAGACCTATAAATTGCTCCTTATGTTTTTCTTTGCCTTTAAATGCAAAGAAAAAAGTAGGGAGCACTCATGGAAAACTTAAAGTTAGCGCCCATGAACCACCAATAAAAATTAGAATTAGATATACTGCACTCTTAAAAATGTAAAATGGTTACAGCAACAAAATATGTACTAATTCTTTACAAAAATTGTGTCACCATTTTGGAGATTTACTGCGCACAACTGGTATACTTTTTGCACCCAACCCATTGTCCATTTTTTTACAATGCAATAAGTTGGCTTAAAAAAGTACATAAATTGTAAATATATATATTTTTTAATCATTACACAATTTTGTTCTGTAACCATTCCACATTTGTAAGAAAGTAGATTGCCCTTTACAAGGCAAAAAAGAAAAAGTATGTATGCAAGCTGTGATGTTATAAAAAAGGATATAAAGGACTTGTAATTTTAAGTGTTTATTGTAAAAACCACTGATTGTGTACGGAAAAAGTAAAACAGCTATAGTCAAAAAGGTACCGAAATTGATGTATTTTATTTGTTTTTTGTAAGAATCTTATTTTTTTAAATTTATCTATTTTTCATTAAAAAAATACTTTTTATTTTTCATCCCAAAATGCTTTCCATTAATGAAAAAAAGGTACATTGTTGGCTTTTTATTGCGCAGTCTGCGCAAAATTTAAAAATTTTGGGGACTTTTCTGTCTGCCTCTACGTATCTTTCTGCCAGGGCTTTATTTCGCCTGAAATGCGTGCATCCTTTTTGGGATTTAGGGTTTTGTTGCAGTTTTAATAATCTGGATATTATAGGTCAATGAAAATGACAATTTTTTCTTAAATAGTTAAAGTATTGTCAATTTTGTCAAAGCTAACTAATTTTCATTAAATTATACAGCCCCACAAACAAAAGTTCGAGATCCGTGGGCCGGACAATGATAACCCCATGTATTTTGCGATGCTGAACTCGATTGTGGCCTCTGAAAAGGCCCTACACGTCTAGGATTGGCCCCAGAGGCCGAAAACTACCTCTAGAAGGGGTGCAAGATGGATTTCTGGATGCCAGGTGATGATCAACCATGGTATTCCAATGTACTAACGCTAGACCCGATTTTGTGGTCAAAAAGTTTTTCCTCTACGGAAATTTACCCTCTAAGGCCAAAACTGCCCCTAGGTAGGGGTGGAAAATCGAGTTATGAACGCCGGAATCGCAATGGTGATATCCTTATGTACTTGTCAACGCTGGACCCGAATTAGTGGTCGAAAACGTTTAACCCTACTGTAATGCACTGTATGTATACTGATTATATTCAGCATACACGAGAGATATGCGACCCGATCCACAATCTCCACGTTCTAGGGGTACTTTGTGCTTTAGGGGGGAAGAAATTTTCTTCATCTAGATTCAGCACCGAAAAATTCTTGTGAATACCACCGTTTCAATTTTGGCGTTCAGAACTCAATTTTCTACTTGGGGTAGTTTTGGTCCTAAAGGTTGAATTTCAGTGGTGTGGAAAAATTGGGGTCCAGCGTTGATGGGTAGATGAGAATACCACCGTTGCGATTCCATCGTGCAAAACTCGATTTTCGACCCCTCCCTAGGAATAGTTTTGGTCCTAGAGGGTAAATTTCAGGAGGGAAAAAACTTTTCTACCACTAATTTGGGTCAAGCATAAAAAGTAAATTGGAATGCCATAAATGCTCATTTGGCACCTAGAAATTCATCTTTCACCCCTCTATAGGTTGTTTTTGGCCTCTGGGGCCAATCCTAGATGTCTTGGGCCTTTTCTGATGCCGGATTCGGATTCGGCGTCGAAAAACACATGCATCATGGTCCGACCCACCGATCTCGACCTTCTTTTTGTGGAGCTGTGTTATTTACGTGCTACCTTGCATAACTTTTTGCAGCAAAGTGCCATTTTACAATAAATTACACGTTTTAACGTTTTTTGACATACCGGTCAAATATGTCTGATACCGCACAGGTTTGTTATTGTGTTCGTTCGGTGCTTTACCAGGAGCAAACATCTGGTATACAGGATTGGCAAGAGCAAGGGCTTGAGAGCCAATTTTAATATAATAGAGTAGGATTTACGAAATTTCCTCAAAAAACATTTTATCGAATGACATTTTCTCGAATTACAATTCCGAAAATTTTTTATCGAGAATACATTTCATCAAAAATACATCTTCTCGAATTACAATTCCTTGAGAAATTTTACATTTTTATGAATTAGAAATCATCAAAAAAATAGTTTAAAAAATCCTAAAATTATTGAATGGGAAGTATCATTTCTGGTTAGTGCTGCACTACAGATGTTTTCTATGGTATTTCTCGGTTTGGTAAGATATGGTTTACCAGGATAACTATGCTTTTCTTTGACTTTTACATCCCCTAACTTTAAAATTGCTCTTCCTTTGCATTTAGTACGCGCGGCTTCACACTTCAAGTAAGTTTTATCTTTTATATAAAAGTAACCTTCGTAATAGAATTTTTCTTTACCGCGACTAGTTTTAAACAATAAGATTTTTTTAAAATTAGTTGACCTATTATGGCAGTTGAAAATATCAATAATGAATGTACTTGACCTGCTTAAATAAATTTATACTGGATGCTATTTATCTAACCCATAGCACTGTAAAAAAGCAAAAAAAAAATTGAAGAGATGTCTTAAAATAAAATGTATTTTCGGTGAGAAAATGTTTGAGGAATTTTAATTCGAGGAAATGTATTTTCGATTAAAAATTTTTTGAGGAATTGTAATTCGAGGAAATGTACTTTCGATGAAAAATTTATTGAGGAAATGTAATTCAAAGAAATATCATTCGATAAAATGTTTTTCGAAGAGATTTTATAAAACCAATAGAGCAGGATACATATCGTATGACCACACATTAAAAAAGAGAACGACAACAATTTCCCCTATTCCACTTCCAAAACAACAACGGTCGACGGCGCGTCGCCTGCAATTCGTTAGGATATTATCGACAATGTTGATATTTCGTAAAATATTTATTAGCAGTTTTAGAAATGTTTTAAACATTATATACATTTTTTTATTAAACTTTTCATTAAAAAAAGTTATGCTCTTAGCAAAACAAAAAAAAAATAGTAAAAAATATTAGTATTTTAAAATGGTTAAAGATACTTTATTATTTTAATAATAACTATATATTATTTTATCGGTCAAGACAACATAAATAATTTAATTTGCAAATGCTGCAAAAGAAAATTATACCAGCTGTGCGGAACGTAAGTGTAATTTCGAGGAAATTTGGTTTAAGCATGATGGCTGTCCTGCTCATAACGCAAGGTCAGTTCAGGAATTTCTTACTAGGGCTTTTCTTAAACGGCTTATTTGTGGCAGAGGTACCATACCAGCAAGGTTACCGGATTTAACTCCTCTTCACTTTTTTTTGTAGGGCCAATAAACTCAACTAATTTACAGGTATCCATATGAGAGGCCTGTAAATTAAGTTAAGGGCAAAAATATTCGACATTACTAACTCCATTACACCGGAAGTATTGTCGAATGTTAGGACGAAGTTTTATAATTGGTTAGGCTATTGCGAAGCTCAGCAGGACAATGTCTTTGAGCATTTATTAAAATGAGAATGCTTTTGCTTGTATTTTTTAGAGTTTTTTTTATTATTAGGATTACTATTAATTTTATTAATTTTTAAGAATGTTCAAGAGTTTTTTAGAATACCAGTTATTATATTATTTTTGGGCTTAAGTCTAATAAAAATTTAACAACCTTTAAATTACTGTTGTATTAAATACAACAGTGATTAACATGACCGCATAAAAAAGCTTGTAGGCGATGGGGATTCCCCGATCGTTTCTTTCAATATTAAGCCGGGATTCAACGGCGCGTGAAATGGCAATCCTGGGTTGACTGTCGAGTGTCAAGGTTGGCGCGTCGAAATTTGGTCGGGCCGTTCCCACGGCGCATATAGGATCGCTGTTTCAGACTTGGACACGCAGCGGTTGTACGTCGGCAGTACAAAAAAATAAATCGTTAGCGAACGCGTATCGTTGCTGATGCAGCCTATTATTTTATGTTAGGAACATACAAGATGACAAGAGGACAAACAAAACGAAAACAAAAAAGATGGTGGAGTTTCTTTGTACAAAAATCGAGAACTTTCTGCAATAGTTTTCGAATCAATGTATCTTTCTTTTTTTAGAGTTCTGTTATTAAATATTTAACACTCATTTGCTCTTTAATTCGCTTCCAGGCATCATGAATTGAATTCCTATTTTTATGGTGTGGATACCGTGGGTTCCAAATAACTGACTCGGCTTCATAGAGGGATAAAAATTTTAACACCACTTCATTCGACCACTCCATAGTGAAAGTACTACGGCACTGACAGTATAACGCGCATAGCCGCGTCGTTGGAGCGGTATGCACGTGTTGCGCGCCAGCGTCCGAGCTCCTTTGAACCGTATTGATTTACCGACATATGACGGGACTCACCGCGCCGACCGAAGATCGCCAAGCCTGCCCTATCCGACGGCGCGTGAACTGGCAAGTTTGGCGCGAGAACTGCCACTCCACGCGCCGTTGAATCCCGGCTTTAGCGGAGTGATTTCGTGAGTCTATCGTGTCGTTTTTTTTTTGGCGTAGAACCAGGTCAAACCAGTTAGGTTCCTTTGAGTATGTCACCGAGCACATGAAATCGTATTTTACGACATTTTTTTGTGGTCTCGAACTTTTTAAATTAATAAAAAGGATTTTTTTTAATTTAAAAAAAATATATTTTTTCGTTTCCACCGCCATAACTTTAAAACTATCAAAGATACCAAAATTTTTTGTGTCAAATTAAAGCTCACACTGTAGCGCTTTTAACCTTATAAACTGTTTGGGCACAATTTGCATTTTCATTCCTTTAAAAATCAGATAAACTGAAAATATATATTTTTTGTATTGAAATTTTCACCAATCGATAAACTTTTTTATTTTTGAAAATATTTTCATACATTCAGCGAAGAAAATATAGCCAACTAATACCAAAAGTTTTGAAAAAAAAAATTCCTTGGGCGTATCGTTTGGCAACAGCGATTTTTTTTTAGACGTAAAAAAGTTTTATCGGGACCCAATAGCCCCGCATGCACCACTACTAATGTAGTAATACATTAGTAGTGGTGGTTGTCGAAATTTAAAGTGTGCTGTATGTATTTAGAATTTTAAAACAATGAAGCAAATTATTTGTAAGATAATTGTCTATGATGGATACAAATCTGTTTTACAAAGACCTAGAATACAAGGGTTGTTATCATTACTATCAAGTGCTGAAAAAAGACAGGACAATCTGGCAAAAGGAATTCTGTCAAAAAAATGATATTTTAAATTGCGAAATTAAAATAAAATATCATAAAGACTGTCGTAAATCTTACACAGATTCTCAAAACGATTATCATAATTGGCAATCAGACAGTGGCGCCTTCAAATTATTGTGACACTAAACTTAAATGCGATAGTTCAATATTAGAAAAATGTTTTTTTGCAACAATAGTAAAAATAAAAAGAAGAAAAGTTAAATAAAAAATCTGTTTAAACAAGTAATTTAAATATTATTATGTACCTTCATAGTATAGTTGGTACCTTTATATTAGTTTATATTTTGTACTGAAACAAAGTACGAAGTTCAATTTTATCCTTATAAATAATGTTTAGGGTATTTATTTTTTACATAGTACCTACTAAATCTTTTTAGGTAGTAGAAAAGCTACCTATCAAAACAATAATAAAGCTGCCAGGAATAGAAATGACATTAATATGATATCTAAATTACGTGGCTATGAAGATTTATTTGCGTTTGATGAGAAATATAAATTATGTTACAGTCACTACATCTCTGAAAGAAACATAAAATCGCACAAAAATAGGAAAACGGTTTCCGATCCTATCCTAAAATAGTTCGACAATATCTACCTCTTCTGCGAGTATTGGTAGTGATGTTCAGATAGATCTTGTACTTTTAAGAAATGTCCAAAATTTAAACTTTATAAAGAGCTGCTGCCATAATACGTAGTGCAAGGCTTTATGTCAACCCAAAATTGAATTTCCAACATGTATTTGTGTGAAAGAAGGCCTAAAATGTTGTAAGGAGTGTAAATCTCGTTCCTGCAATAACATTATTAAAGATTTTGAGGCAGAAATGGTTTAAATTTACGAAAAATGCTAATAATAAAGCGTCTAAATAACTACTTACATATTACATTTTTGGGTCTGGTAAAAAAAATCACCCACGGAATTGGACGATTTTTAAATTTGCAATGTAAAATATACTTTAAGTATTATTATTTAAGGCAAAAAAATGCGGATGATGTGGCTTTCACCAAGAAAAGCGCAATAAAAATTCTAAGAATTTGTCATTATTTCACATTTTATTTCAACTATTTACGATTTACATGTAATAAATACATGCACCGCTTCAAGACGTTTACACTGTTGCTAAACGGAAATATTATTAATTTATAATAAAAAACTTTGCCATTACCATTAGGATAATTTTCATTAAATCAAAAATATTTGAAATTTGAGTCAGTTACAAATATAATTAGGGAAAATAAAAAGCCGCTTTAACTAACCAGCAATAATTATGACCGACCAGAACGGCGCATTTATAATTAAAAAAAATTACAATTTAACGAGGAAAACCTAACCGAAACTAACCAAAACTAGGTAATAGTTTGAAAGTTGTTGTTTGTTGGTTCTAATTAGTTTTTTTTATATAAAAAACAACCTTCAATAATAACAAATTATTACAAAAAGTGTGGTAACATTGCTTATTCAAGCAGTATTTAGACATGTCAAAAACGGACGTACAATCTCTTTATATGGAAAAAGAGGAATCATATATTCCTGTTTAAAAAGGACGTTTAACGAAGCCCTAGTTTATATTTTATGTACCATATTTCTCAAATTTAATTAAAAAACATAAGGCATCCGCAATGTTGGTAAAAATGTTTCAAAAATAATAAAGTTTTAATTTAATCAAAAAATAACGAATCCCGTGGGTAGTTTTCTTTATCAGCAACCAATAAAAAAAGTTTAATAAACCTACTAATTAGGTGGGTAATTAATAACAATAATTGATATTTTTTGTATGGGTTTAAAAATCTACCCACCTGTTTTGGATACTTAAAATTTTCCTTTTCTAAACAACCTAAGCAGCCACCACCGTAAGATCTTTGCAATCGGCCGGCTCGCTAAGCAAAGCGCGCAAAAATATGAGTTTCGCCGTTAAAAAAATATCACTGACTCAATACTATAACAGGTATCTAAAAAATTTTTGTTTTAAAAACTTTTTTGAATATTAGCTACAATTTGTACGCAGCATGTATATATAAATTTTCAATAATAAACTTTTTTCTCGATTGCCTAAAATTACGCTACTAAAAATAACAATTTTGAGTTTCGAACTATTTTAAAAATTTAACAAAAAAAAATAGCTTTAAGTCGGACGTTGTTCGAAGCGCTATTGTGTCTACTTTAATCTAAAAAAAAATTTAATCTGATAGCATGAATATTATTAGAGATATAGCAGTGGAGATGTTAAAAAACGTGTTTTATTGAAAACCGATTTTTTTCGGGTTTTTTCGAAATAAAAAAGTTCTCGACCACTAAAAAATGTCGTAAAAAGTGATTTCGTGTACACAATTACCTTATTAAAGAATCCCACTAAGTCTGGTTTGGTTCTACGCCGGTTTTTTTTTTCTCGATAACTAAGCGACTTTCCTTCCAAATTTTACTCCACTATATGCCATTGTTATCATTTACTACCGGAACAGAGTGAATTATTTTAAAAATAAATGGACAGTATATTGTTGGTTTTATTTAATTTAAATGGAATATTTTATTTTATAAAGATTTATTTAAAAATCGTAAGAATTGCTTCCCAATTTGTAAGATCCCGAAATCGGAACCAAATTCATGTTATCTTACGAATAATCTGGCATCACTGACTAGTGTGTGTGTGTGTGTGTGTGTGTTGTCGCAGTCCCGACAAGGTATTCCCCTGTCCCTCTTGAGTCGGTAGAAAGGATATCGGCAACTCCACGTTTTCTGCCTGTCTTTATTTCGCTTAAGCCTTTGCCTCTTATATTGACATCTCCTTTTATCGCACTGAAAACCTCTGCACCTAAGAAATTGGTTTGCCAGACGTTTATATATACAACCTAAAAACATTGAAAACATCGCGAAAATCAAATAGGTACCTTTTTTATGTTGAAATATGATCAATACGAGTACTTTTAAAAATATGGTTTTCGCCGCTGAGCAAAAGATGGCATAACTAGCATCCGCATATCGTCATACGCTTTACCAGACCTATATGCCTAGTAATGCAGTGACCGTGTTAAGAAACATTAGCTTGTTTATTAAAAACTCAAAGATTTTTTATCGTACTCCAATATGTTATGTTTTCAAAATAATTAAAAATAAATTAACAGAAATAATAACTACTTATCAATCCAACAAATTTTTCAATATAATTTACTTTAGTAAATGTTATAATTATGTTTTTAGAATAATAATTATAGTTAAATCTTTTATAACATATTTAATACTTAAATAGAATATATTTAGTTTAATTTTCAATCTTGTTGGATGTATATTAAAAAATTGAACTTTTTCAAACGTTTATATATTTATAACCACACCTGATTTGGTTAACTGTTGTGTGTTTTGGAAAATTAATCGTTATTGCGGTTATTTTTCATTCAGTGGATTTTTAGGTAAATTGGTTTTTAGTAAATGCTTTTTGATAAATTCATTTAATACCTTTGACTATTTAAAAAATTAATATAGATTGTCCATAAAAATTTCTTTTAATGTATCACAGAGTTAAAATGGATTTTTTTTTATTCCCTCTTATTTGCAAAATATAAGACCTTAAACTTAATGGCCAACCCTTCCAAATCGGAGTAACCAAAAACCTAAAAGACAAAATGGTTATAGATTAAAAAGTTAAATAAATTTCTATATTTTTATTTAATTCAAAAAACACAGCAAGAATAAGTTTTGCAACATTCCCCATGGGAATTCTAATAAAGGTAAAGTTAGGGTTTTATAAAAGTTAAAAGTAGTAGTTAAATAAAAACTTTCTTCAAAATCGGAAATGAATATTGAGTTGTAAAAGTTTGGAATAGTGAAAAGTTTAGTTACACTTATGTTTTATAATTTCAGTAGCAAACTGAAGTTAAGATGGAGTTAATTTAAGAAGTAAAAATAATTTAAGAAGTATGCGATATTATTAATTTTAATATATTTTTTAAACAACATTGTTAAGGGTCTAGGACGAAATTTAATATATGTATAAAATCATTATGGCTCAATGGAGAACACATGGCAATCGTTCAGATAAGTTCTATTTCTTTTTAGACATGACGACATTAGAAGAAGCTCTTACTATTTTTGCCATGTTTTTTTTTTATTCTCTGGTAATATTATTTACTTTTTACCTGCCCAATACACAGTTTGTATTTCTAAATAGCAACAAACACTTTCTAAAAATTCGCTAGACATATTCATATTGCTACAATTAACAAATTAAGCGGGAACTTAACACTCCGGTTGGCTTGTACACTTAAGTCCTGCACAGGATAATCAAATCGTTTTTAAATTTTAAACTCGGCGGCTTGTACAGTCTAATAAAACTACGGCGTTCTCTCTCTCATACACACACACACACCTCAGAATTCTCAGACCTGCGCAGTTTTTCCTCTGGGGAATTTCGGAATGTGTATCAGCGCCTAAAGGTCATACGATAAAATGTTTAAATTAAAAAAAAAAATACAGCAAAGATCTTGGCCGTGTTAAAACACGGGCTAGTAAGGTAAATAATGTTGGGTTCGGAAATGCATTAATAAGATGGATGTGATTAAAGGAGAAAAACCCCCTTCAATATATTTTGTTGCTTGGATTTTTAGTGCTGGGTGCCATTATTTAGACGTTAGAAATAACAAGACTCCTACTTGTCTAGTCAACAAGTGTGTTTTCTGAGAAAAATAGTTAAAAGGCTTCGAAAAATATGGACCATAGCGATAGCGGAAATTGTAAAAAAGAAGCTTGAAGAAAAGCAAATTTTAAAAAAATCCCAACTCCCAAATCTCTATCTCCATTATTTATAATTTTAATTTAACGCTTAAAATGGGACTTTGCGCGACAATTTTTGGTTGCGCGCTCGAAGTTAAAACCGAGTACGTCACACTAAATGATTTTTTTTAAATATTCAATATTAATAAAAAAAATTAAAAAATTATAGTGTATTTAGATCATTTTAAAAAATTTATTCAAGTTAAAAGTTTAAATTAATCTTAATTTTTCAACAAGTTAGACAATTGTTAATAAACAAAATTGTTTTGAAATTCCGTCTTCATGGTAGATAAAAAAAAATATTTAAATAGTTGTTGTAGAAATTTTTCGCTTTGTGAAGTCTTTCTTATATACATACTTCACAAGATCACGCTATAAAAGTTTAATAAAATTCAAGCATTGTTTATAATAATTTTTATAATTTTGACCATATTACTCTAATTTTTTATCTTTTGTCAAGGTTTTAAAATTAATATAAACAAAGGTTAAATTTTTTTTTCATTTTATTTTCCGCTTTACCCACCTGGAAAATTAAACCTTTTTTTAACCTTTTGTTTTTTAATTAAAATAGCTTTTTCGGCAGCTGTTTATTTATAAGTATTAATAAGGTATACAAAATCATTCATTAATATTTTCCATGAATGCACGATTTTCTATTTATAAACGAAAAAGAATAGGCAATCAAAAATACACACAACAAACATTGTGCCTATTTCTAATTTTGTCATTCGAATAAACACTATTAAAACATCTGGCAAACTTGAGGTTTTGAATCAAAAACATCCCGAAAAGAATTCAAGTTAATGTATGGTTTCCGCAATGTAATAACAAAACGATCACCGGAAAAATATTGTAATTAATGGCTGTTAATGACCTCAATCCTAGATACTTATTTGAGCTTATAAATACTCTTGTTTATTAAATACCCATTAACCGCTCGTTTTATTTTAAACATTAAATAAACGACCACTTTGTCAAGGTATAAAGTACTTTTTGTCCTAATACCTGTTTTTTTTAAGAAATAACTACAATCTTTGTATTTTTAATACAAGAAGGTCATGAGTCATAAGTCACTTTATTTCTTTAAAATTTATTAATTTATATTATTTTATCGTATTTTTGCAATTTAACCTTAAACATAGGCGTGATTAGTAATAAATAAAACAATACAAGTTACTAAAGTAAGATAATCAAAACAGGTTTTATACATTTTTCTTTAATAAACACAAGGGATCTTACAAAATGGTAAAACGAATAAAGCACTTCTACTTAAACATATATCAGAATAAGAATTTTAATTTATAAAAAGATAAAAAAGATTTAACATTTTTACAAAAGCTTAAATAATTACTAGTTGTGGTTAGTCTTTTTTTATTTATATATTTTTTTATTAATATGACAGCCCACAAAGGCTAGTATAAAACCTAAGTACTAGGTACCGTGGGTGTCAGGGTCTTTAGATGTTCAACTCATTTTTGACCAAGTTTCGTCAAACATTGTCCAAAAACGAAAATATTAAGCTATTGCATTTAACGGCAACTTTTAAACAACTCTGAACTTTCTCCCATTAACGTCTTTCTAATGTCATCCAGACGCTATCTACGGTTTAACATGGATTTCGAACCGTGCCCAACGACACACGGTGTATGGCCTTGCTTTACGAGAACTTTGCTGATCTTATTAAAAGGCTTTTTCAACGCGGCATAAATTTAAACATTTAGATAAAAATTAAATCGTAATTTAAAAAGCACCTGAGATTGTATGATTAAGATCTTCAACAAATAAATATACTTTTGTAAGGACGGGATTAGCGGGTTCCACTATTTGCAAGTGCGTTCCTCTTTACGCCACTTATTATCATCATCATCATCATCATAAGCTCAATTGCGTCCACTGCTGGACAGAAAGAAGTCTCTCGTAATTTTTCCTACTCATAGCGGTACTGCGCGGACTGCATCCAGTTCGGTGTGATGCGTTTTATGTCGTCCGTCCATCTTGTTGGCAGACATCCCCTACTTCGGTAGGCCCCATTTCTCAGTCTCCATTCAAAGATTCTTCTGGTACATCAATTATCTGTCATTCTTTCGATGTGTCCAGCTCAGTTCCATTTCAATGTAGTGATTTTTCTTATGGCACCCGCAACACGGACCTTCCCCTTACTTCATTGTTTGTGACTAAGACCGGCGCCCAACATTGACCTCCCCATAGTACGCTGCGTAACTGGTATTTTTTTTACTATCTTCATAGTTAAACTGAGTTTCTCTTTTTAAAGCTTACAGGAATTTCCGATTTAAATGCATCTTTAAGTTTACCAAATTCCGCCCATGCCAAGCCTAATCCTTTTTGGATCTTGGTTGTTGTCCCAATTTATTTGTTTACACACGTATTTCAGCAAAGCCGTGAATAACTTTGGCGAAATCGGGTCACCCTGCTGCATTCTTTTTTAAAGTGGTTTGTAAACTCATGGAGTCTTACACATGCAGTTGCTGTTTCGCAGATTTTCCAATTATTGCAGTGTGTCGATTCAATAATGAGCTAGAGCTTGGAGCATTCGGTGTTGGTATATGGTGTCAAGCGCTTTCTCGTAGTACACGAATATAAGTATAAGTGGCCTGTTCGCGCGGTTGGTAACTGTCCAGTTTATTTGTAAGTTTTTTTGTTATGATTTTCATAAATAGTTTGTAAAGATGGGATAAAAGGCAAATGGGCCGATAGTTTCTTAAATCGGTAATATCACCTTTCATAAGAACAATCACTGCATTGCGCCACTGAGAGGGGGTTGTACCTTTCAGAAGACATGCGTTAAAGCATTTTTGAAGTATGCGTGTTAAGGCATCCTCTCCTTTTTTAATTGATATGATAACTATATCGTCTCCACGAGATTTATTGTTTTTCATTTCAGAGAGGCAAACTTTTATTTCATTAACTGTTATTTCATGGACATCTTCAGATCCCACATTTTAAAATTTTGGTATCTGCCTTGGTTTAAGAAGTTACTTGTCTTTCTTATAAAACTCTTTGTTAAAATCTTCTGCAATCTCAAGACTGGTTTTTGTTGCCCCACTTTTATCATTCAGTTTGCAAATGTTTCTTTAACTTTCTCCGTAGCATCTTCAAACTTTTATTGTTTTCCATAACTTGGGATATATGTTCGCTGTTATATTTTCTGATATCTTATCTAACTGATTTGAAGGTATCCCTGTTGATTACGCCACTAGTTATAATGAAAACCGTTAATTCGGGCTCTTCACCAAGGTTTAAATTGTTGTCAATCCAAATGAGTAATTTTTTTCCAAAATATTCTGTAATGTTTTTACTACGTACAAATTCCTAATTGTTAAGGTACATTTCCATTCTGCTTAAAAATATATTTTTGAGCTATATATTTTACAGTTCTGTCGCCAACCTCATTAGAATAATTATTATTATTATAATTACTATTATTATTATAGATTAAATAATATGTGTGCGATTTCTGGTGGGTTGTTTTTTTGGTACCAATTATTTTTCAAGAAAATCGAATTGGATATATAAATGTAAAATATTCCTTAATTCAAACACTATCGGCCAAGTGATGATCGCGTTGTTAAATTTAGCAATGGACTTAGCAATTGTTAAAAGTTAACAAGGGTTTCAGACTTTGACAGGTTGCCTACTAAAATCATTGAATAACACTGACAATGACGTTTTGTTAAAGATTATAAACCGTTGTTAACTTTTAACAACTGCTAAGTCCATTGCTAAATTTAACAACGCGATAATCACTCGGCCGTATGTAGTGTATTTATTTAATTGTTGTTATGCCTATTGTGGCATATTAAATATAAATATCGTTAAAGCCTATTTAAAATATAATTTTTATATTAATTTTTATTGGTATTTAACAAGCATCATTTATTAAATAGCTTCTAAAGTTATACAGACAAATTGCTGCTAAAATCTTCTTATTCAATAGATTTTTAAAATTTACTGTAGACAATTTGTTTCAGAAGAAAATGTTTACAAAATACCGCCTTTATATACCAGCATATCCTTTTACTTTATTGCAGAAAAGCAAACTTTTTGCTTTACTTACTTTATGCTTAAAACGTAATGAATTTATTACATAAAATGTGAAAGCCTCTTTTTAGACGACTTCATTTTTTGATAAAAATGTCTATTTTATTATCTTGTTTTGTAAGGATAAATCTAAAACATTTTAATTTTGGTACTGTTTTTCAATTGCTCTAAACTTCAATAGTCATTTACATTCTTTATTTACTGACAATCTTTAACTGGGTCTAGTTGCCCCAATAAAAATATGTAGTTCACACATAACGCATCAACTTTATAATCATAATTTTTACAGCATGCGTACAAAATAAATATTATAAAAGACAAACAAAAAATATAAAATATCAAGAAGTTGCGTTGAAGTGCCTTTTTTTGAAATTTAACATCTGAGGATTACGATGGTTATTTTTTGTTAAAATTTACTTATACTTATAGCTGTAAATATCACAGTGTACTATATTTTTTTACTTTCTTAGGTGGCATATTATAAGCTCAAATTATTTTTACTTGTGGTTTTAACTTCAGTTTTCTAAAATGTGGATTCTATAAACATAAAATTATAGTTAAAACCATAATATAACTTAAAATTTCGGAAATGGTACTCCGGTACCGCTTAAATTGAAGATTGTAAAGTGATAGGTAGATTTTTTTTTTAAAGAAAATATAGAAAAACATTGGGTTTAAACCTGAGTTTCATAATATTATATTTTTTTAATAAACGATTTTGGTATTAGGCCAAGCGGCCAATTCTTTGTAGCGTTAGGGGTAAACAATTTATTGTTTGAAACGTTTAATTAACATGTTGTGAAAGTATATTAAAGTTTTCTCCCTTTCTTATAAAAGCTCAAAAATTCCAATTAATTCCGAAAATATTTAAAAAAAAACGGGGGTTTTAAATACTAAAATAAAAAATCCAGACCCTATTTTAAAAAATGAATTTTATGATGGTGGCTGGCTTTTGGTTTTTTTCAAATACCTACGGAAATAATCGGAACTTTCGAGATCTTGAAAGGACATTTTATTAAATTCTTAAATGCTCAACTTTGCCATAATTTAAAATTTTGCGAATCTCATATAGTCTGCAATATTGCAACAGTCACCTTAAAAACGGTATTACTGACATAAAACAATTTTAAAATAATAGAATATAATACCCCATTGTTTCTTCCTTAAAAAGTTCTATTAATTACAGGGTATTTTATTTGTTGCTTTTATATGAAATTATCAAAGTTAATGATGGAGCTTAAGAGTCCATTCGCGTCGCGAAAATTCGATCCAATTCGGGGTTCGGGGCATAATGTTTTTCTCAAAAACGGTAAAAGTTATCGACAATTTTCAAAAACTATATGAAAGCCAACACTTAAATCTAGGCTTCTGCTGTAATAGTTTTGTAAATTTGGATTTAGTTTTTAATATTTCCTTCAGTGAAAGTTACCCTAAAATCGGTTATGTTTGGATACTATTTTCTCTTAACTTGACTCATATTTAAAAAATCCGTTACAGCAGAGGCATAGATTATTTCCTTACCTTTAAAATGGTGTATAATTTATGTCATTTAAGTGAAAAATAGTTACCGAAAAACGTTATCTCCTGTAGGCTTGCAATCAAAAACAACATCGCCTCGATACACCGAATGTGGAAAAACCTAAATAAAATATAAAATTTTTAATGCGGCTTTACGAAAATTGTGGTGGTGGGAGTTTGTTAGTTTCCGCCCACCGTCTCCGCGTCCTTTCGCCTGACCCCTAAGGTGTAGCGTAAATGCACTCTTAAGAAGTTGCTATGGGAGAGTGTTTTATCTTTGCTCATAGCGTCTTGAATAATGTCAGAAAAAAAAACCATATCACAAATTTTCGTTTTTTTTTCAGATATCTCCGAAAGTTTTTGCAGCTGTTACACAAAACTTAATATGTAATTTGATATAAATATGAACTCGTAACAAAATATTAAAACTAGCTAAAATATGAAAAAATGTAGCTATTAATTTAGTAAAATCAAAATTTAAAAAAATATTATAAAAACTTTTTTGTTGATACTGTATGAAGCAAATTGTGTTCTTGTAACAGAAAAACATAAGCAACAATAAACCATGCTCTGACATTAATAAATAAGGCATATCTTATATAAAACGAAATATGTATCTTCAGGTAATGGGATAACGTATATCTCACATCTGTTAAACGTCAAAAGCAGGAACCTTAGAAGCATCTTTTATACGAGCCGATTTTTCCAATATCAGTTCTTTCTAAACATCCATTTAGTTATCTGAAACGTTCTCGAAAAACATTTTTCCTTCGATTGTGTAGTGTAAAATGCGAGCCCCTCTCATGTGCGTTCCAAAACGAAAAATCCTTTTTATGCGATTCCGATAAACGGCCAAATTTATTACAAATAAAGCCTTATTTGCCTTTTGTGTATACTGAACTCATAAATATTTTTCGCTTGGTAAGGTAAATTCGTAAAATTTCTGGAGCTGGAATATTTAATTTGCATGAATTTTTTATCGGAATATTTGTAAAGGCAAAGCCAAAAGTAACATTGCCGATTTTTTTTTTTTGGAAAGGTAATAATATAAGAGAATTGTTTCTTTAATCTTTTTAATAAAAAATATTACATTAATATCCATTTTAAAAAATAAAATAAAACAGAAATTTGGTAAATTGTGTTTTGCACAGCAAGAAAATAAAAATCTTTTGTGTATTAAATGTAAATTTTTTATTTTTTCTGTGATAAAACCCTAACAATATTATAAGTTTGTTAGTCTCCTTTTAATATTTTTGTTGTAATGCAATTTTTAAAAATTATACTTACTTAGACAATGCTTTATCTTAAAAAAACACTTATTCTTTACACCAAAAAAGATACACAAGTATCTTTTTAGTGTACATTATGGTTTTTTGTAATGTAAAAAAATGTGACCAATGGATATTATATTATTACAAATAAACAAAAAAGCACATAAAGGTTAAAGTAAGAAATATTCAAAAAATATTAAAGTTAAATAGAATGACCGCACAAAAATAAATAGGAAAAATAAAAAAAAAAAACATTTCATTTGACGAGAGAAATTATAACTTTTTACTTGATAATGTCACTAGTGTCAAACGTTGGATTATTGCCTTTATGGCGTTCTTTGAGACCCCCGTTACGATGCTATAAGATTAGCCGTCAATGACATTATGACTTAATGGCTCGAATGACAATCCTTACCGATCTTAATGGCGTTTAATAGCGCTAGATGGCTTAAAATACAGCTTAGGTTTAGATAAAAGTCTCCATAAACAAAAATGTTCACAAAGATATGCCAAATTTAAATGTAATGTTGAAGTGCTATTAAATTTTTTTGAAGTAATATTAGGTATTATATTATTAGGAAAGTAAATTTTGCCGGAAGGAAACCAAAAAAAAATAGGTATAGGATATAATACAGTTTTTATATCAGATATGTCTTGTACCTACAATTTGATTCCTGAAAAATATACAGGGCATATCATTTAAAATACCAAAATTTATGTGAGATCCGGTTAAACCGAAAGTGATAGACAAATAAATGTTACTATATCCAAAATTGGCATCTAATGACATAATATATCATCCCAAAGGTTGATATATTTTGACTGGTTCGGTATATTCTTTTCTTTTTTTCTTATTTTTTTTTTGGACCGGTTTTCTTTTCCAGAATACTAGAAGCGTCTCAGTTTCTTATGTAGTTGTTATTTAAATGCATGTTAAAAGATTTTTATTTTATGGAATTCTGTGTTTTTAATGGATGTTCGATGTTCTTTAACGCGACTGGTCAATGGTCTGAAAGTTTAATATTTGTTCGATCTTTAATACATAAACCACTATTTAATCTTAAGTTTTATATGATTTTAAATAGGTAAAATTTTTAGACCATTACCCAAATGCAAAAAATAACATTAAACATTACTAAAAACCAAAATTTCACAAACTAAAAAATTCGCGTTTCATAACGACCACATAAAAACTGGAACGTTTTTTATTTTAACAAAGGTAACTTATTTAAAAAAAAAAAGTAAAATGAAAAGCAAGTGCA